>JAPQWV010003145.1:0-45000 GCA_027422505.1 Craterostigma plantagineum
TGCCCTTATTGCATACCAGTCATGAGTGTGGAGCAGCTCTCTTAGTACCTACTCATGCTGGGATATCTGCAAAGAAAAATTATCGGGACTTTGGTACCCATTTTTGGATGGGTCCTCCCTTATTAGCAGAAAACGGTTAAGCACATAGGGTGTCAAAACTTGTCCTAAATCATCCATTAATGTAGCTTTAGGCACCCATTTAGGACTAATTTGACACGGATATGACATTTCAGCACAGGTGAACGTGTTATTCGAAGAAGATTTAAAATTTTCTCCGAAACCAGCCGCATAAGATGTTTCTCAGACTTAACATGGACTGAATATTTGAGGAAGGCATAAGAACATATAGAATTTAGGCATTGTTAGTACATGAAATGTTCTTCCTACGTGAAGTGTTCACACGATTCACATCAAAATGATGATTTTTGAATGGGTAAGCAATTCCACATCTATCATTCTTTAAAGAATGAGATGCTTTTGGGGCTTGACAAGTTCGCTTGCTTGAGCTTGGAACTTCTTCTTTGCACGCTTCTCTTTTGATAGGAATAGGAGAGGGAAACTCTTGAAAATTTTCGACTTTATTTTCGCAGCAACTTTGCCTTTTCTTTCTCCTTCCTAATTTTCATTTGTTCCTTAGCTATCTTTAAAGCTCGACTTTTACTTGACGTTTCAGCTTCAGTCAATAATGACTTAGAATTATTAGTAGAAGTTTTCTCTGTTTTAATTTTAGGAACAAAAGCGTCAATTTGAGTTCCCTTATCCTGCTTAGACAATGATATTTCTATAGAAGGATTATTTGGCACAGTTAAGGGCGGGGAATTTTTAGATTTGATATCTCCTCTAAAAGTTTTTGCTTTTCTGCTTGAAAACCTACTCTTTCCGACTCCAAGGTTGCTTTTTTGGAAATTTTACTGGCAACCTCCGGAATTTCCAACCAGGAGATAGGTCTATTACAATATAAATCGTTTTCCCCGTCAAGCGTCGAAAAAGAATTTTGGTCGACTAGCTTCGCAATAATTGTCTCTAAAGGGATAGGTCTAGTATACCATTTATTGAGGTATTTAAAATAATCTCATATTGTTGAGCGGCTACATTCCACTCAGTTGCTTTGAGTTCTAGATGATTTAGCTCAAGTAATTCATGCTTTAATTCCTTAATTTCTTTAGCTTGTTCATTCACTTTCTGTTCCCAATGATACGACATATAAGATATATTGAAAGTGGCTATTGAAAGTTCAGCTCTGGAAAAATTTGGTTTTGTTGGAGACACCGTGAAGTTTCGAAACAATTATGAGAGTCGAAAATTTTTGGTGCGCACCTGAAAATTTTGAGATAATGTCGAAAACTTCGAAAAAGATACTAACCACATTTTCTATATGTGCCAATCTTGCAGTAGGTTGGATGTGGATCTTAATCGTGTTGATCAGCTTATCTTAGACGAATCAAACAAAGTTAGAAAGATAGATAGGACCAATAATATAGATATTTATATATATGTATATAATATATTTAATAATAATTAAAATAATCACAAAATTTAATTAAATTAGTTGATTAATTAATAGTACTAATAATATAGATATTTATATATATGTATATATATTAAATAATTTATATTTATTATTTTTTTTTTTGTTTATTAAGAAAACTGTGAATGTCGAAAGATGAAATCAATTTATTTATTTATTATTTATTATTAATATTATTTTTTTTCAATCGTAGATGTGGATTTCAAAGAATTTGGGACTTGCCTTCAAGGAATCTTCTCGATGAATTGATGAGTTGGAATTAATTTGATAATGGAAGTGAATGTCGAGATAGTGTTGAATATCGAAAGGGGATTACTATTTACCGCCCCCTTTTTACTTGTTACCCCTGCCCCGCCCCCTAAAGGGCTGGAAAAGACGATTTTGCCCTTATGATATTTAAATTAATTTAAAAAGAGAAAACGGCCTATTTTTCGCATCTGATAAGCCAATTAACGTAAAACATTGTTCGAATTTCAAATCGACCGAAAAAAAACTGACCGAAAATCGATTTCGGTCAGTACAGCACCGACCGAAATCGTGTTTCGGTCGGTACAGTACCGACCGAAATCGTGTTTCGGTCTGTACTGTACTGACCGAAACCAATTTCGGTCGTTGTAGTACCGACCGAAATCAATTTTCGGTCAGTACTGTAACCGACCGAAATTTGATTTCGGGTCGAATTTTTTTTTATATTATTTATTTTGATTATTTATTTATATTATTTATTTGGATTATTTATTTGTATATTTTATTTGATTATTTATTTGTATATTTTGTTTGGATTATTTATTTGTATATTTTATTTGGATTATTTATTTTTATTATTTGTTTGGATTATTTATTTGTATTATTTATTTGGGTTATTTATTTATATTATTTATTTGGATTATTTCTTTTGATTATTTATTTATATTATTTATTTGGATTATTTATTTGTATATTTTATTTGGATTATTTTTGTATTATTTATTTGGATTATTTATTTGTATATTTTATTTGGATTATTTATTTTTATTATTTGTTTGGATTATTTATTTGTATTATTTATTTCGGTTATTTATTTATATTATTTATTTGGATTATTTATTTTGATTATTTATTTGTATATTTTATTTGTATTATTTATTTGGATAATTTATTTTTATTATTTATTTGAATTATTTATTTGTATATTTATATTCGAAACGGAATAAATATGCAAACAAATATTGAAAACATATATAAAATCCGTCCGATACAATAAAAGATAAAAAATACAATAGCAACAGCGTCAAGGGGCCTGGCGCCACCGTCGTTGATGTCATTCAGCCTCTGTCGGAACTCGTCCGTACGCGTCGTTTCACCACGATGAGGATCCCTGCTCCGTCGAAAGCAGGCGACGATGAGAATGCATCTCATACCAGTCCATGTACCCTCCAACGGTTTCACCAAGGTACTGCGCGGTGGCACGATTGAGGTACGAGAGGTTGAGGATGGAGGCGTACGGGAACTGACGCCAAGCATGTTCTGCTGCATCTACAGAATGATGCACCTTATACCTCGTCGGGTCTGCTGGCATGACCGCCTTCCGTGGCGGATTCATCGGCGGCGGGATGACCTGCACGTACCCCAACTGGCGCAACACTCTCGAGGGCGAGTAGGGCTCAACGATGTCGCGATATATAACCCATCCCATGAAAATCGTCCTCAGCTGCTGCTGCGACACTGATCGGGACCGTACGGCAGCCAAGCAACCTGAAAATATTTAAAAAATTGTATATCATCCAACGAAAATTGAGACTTAAATTGTAAAGATACCTCGCTTGCAGACATGACATCTATCTGACGGCGGATAGCAATCAAGCGATGGACCGTCCGCTCTGGCTGACATACAGACCACATGCGTGATCGTGCCTCGCCAGGCTCCACATGATGGGGGAGACGGTGTGTGGCGGAAGCATGGGAAGTACTCGTAGATCCACGCCTACAGTAACGAGAGGCGCCCAGCTAATCCCCTCGCATCCGCCCTGCTTGCCATTCCAAGCCAGCGATAAAGGTAAGCGAGAACGGCCGAACCCCACGAGTAACCCCTGGCAGAGGACAACGACCGGTAGAACTCGTGCATGATGTCCGGCTTCACCCGGCTCCCGCTACCGTCGACGAACAGCGTCGACCCCAGCAGAAATCCACAACCAAGCGATCGCCTGCAACCCCGCCGGCCGCCTCTCCAACATCTGCTGCATCACGTCGTTAATCAGAAGCCCACCGCCTCTCCAACCCTCCCTGAGCGCGTCCGCGGAGATGCCCATAATCTCCCTCGCCGCCATCTTCTTGGTCGCCGGCGTCTGGTGTCCCCGATACCGTCGTTCCGTCGATCGGGATACGCAGGATCTGCTCGACGTCGTGGAGCATGATCTTCATCTCCCCCCACGGCATGTGGAAGGTGTTCGTGACTGGATGCCAGCGCTCCACAAAAGCGCTGAGTAGAGGCTGGTCCAACTGACCCATCATAGCATCCGTGAGGTGCGCAAGCCCCGTGCCATCGATCTGGCTCTGCGTCTCCGGCGGAAACTTGGAGTACCAATTCTTCAGCTTCCCAAGCACCAACCCCCGCTGCTCGCACTTCAGCAGGGGTCTCTCCTCCTCACCCGTCCAGATGCGGGGCGTGATGTGCCCCAGATAACTAGGGATCACCTCGTCATCATATGGACCACCGGGCTGTGGCCCCTGCACCCTCCACGAATCGTCATATGTGACCCTGGATCGCTTGCTCCCTATTTCATTTTTCACGAATAACGCAAAAATAAATTTAATTTCTTTTACGTATTTTAAGACACGACATCGCACGTCAGTTTATAGAGGAGAATGGAATTACCTGAGGAGGCCGGTGGCAGATCGTCGCCGGATGACTCAAACGATGCTCCATCATCCGGCACAATCCAACGGGGGGGGGGGGGGGGTCTACTGCTTCCCCGGGTAGGGTCTTTTCACCCTTGGTCTGTAATTAAATAATCCAAATAAATAATATAAATAAAATATACAAATAAAATATACAAATAAATAATACAAATAAATAATACACATAAATACCCCAAATAAATAATACAAATAAAATAAACCAAATAAATAATATAAATAAAATATACAAATAAATATACAAATAAATAATACAAATAAATAATACACATAAATAACCCAAATAAATAATACAAATAAATAATATAAATAATACTATAAATAAAATATACTGTAATTAAAAGATTAAAAAAAAATCGACCGAAAGTCGGTACTGTAACCGACCGAAATTTGGTTTCGGTCGGTACTACACAGACCGAAACCTGATTTTGGTCACTACTGTGCCGACCGAAGCATGATTTCGGTCGGCACTGTAACCGACCGAAGCGTGATTTCGGTCGGCACTATAGCCGACCGAAGCATGATTTCGGTCGGCACTGTAACCGACCGAAATCAATTTTCGGTCGGTTACAATACTGACCGAAATTATTTCGGTCAGTATTGTAACCGACCGAAAATTGATTTCGGTCGGTTTTTTTTTTTTTTCGCCGAACGAAAATACGTTAATTTGGCTTACCAGTCGTGAGAAAAAACCCTTTCCCTTTCCTAGTCCCTGTTGGCGATCCATTGCGATTTCAGTTTTTTTTTTTTGGTCTGATTTGGATATGCGATTTGAAAAGTGTTGTCTGGACAGAGCTTTATATAGATATTTTTTTGTTTATTATAATTTTCTCTTTTTAAATTAATTTAAATATCATAAGGGCAAAATCGTCTTTTCCTAGCCCTTAGGGGGCGGTAACAAGTAAAAAGGGGGCGGTGAATAGCAATCCAGATATCGAAATGAAAGAGAATGTCGAGATATGTAAATATTTGTGATTTTTTTTTTTTTTTTTTATAATATATGTAATGATTAAATAACAATGATGAGAAAGGAAGAGCTAAGGCCACGTGTTTGCTGAAATTATGACTCAGTGATAAGGGGAAAATGACGTGCAATAGCTACTACACTAATGTTCGACTTAGGATCTCGAGGTATGGAGTTCGACAATGAAAGTAAAGCATTAAGTTTGATTTGTGAACGTGTCATAACCTGAGATCAGATATGTTTCTCGAAGTCAATAATAGGATCTCGAGAGCATTAAAATAAAAAATTCGAGGACTTAGAAATTGAAGGATATTTCGAAGAGAATGTCGGCAATGATAGGAAGAAGATTTCGATATATGACTTCTAAATGTCGAGAAGGTTGAATTTCAATTAAGGAAGATGTCGAGATGTTTTCAAATGTCGAGGAAAAAAAGTATTCGAAGAGTGATAATGAAGTTTTCTCGAAATGAATAACGAAGGCTCAAGGATTTGAGGTTGGGATCTAAAATTGATTTTATAAATCTAGGATCTCGAGAACCTTGAGATTGATTGAAAGCAAATTGAGATTTGAATTAAGGACGGGAAGAAAATGTCGAATAGAACTGTCGAGATAGAAATGTCGAATAGAAATGTCGAGTAGAAATGTCGAATAGAAATGTCGAAATAGAATGTCGAATAGAAATGTCGAATAGAAATGTCGAAATTCTTATTTTAATGAAGATGTCGAGATCTTGGTAGTTAGAGATGTCGAGATCTTGATATCGAGATTTAAATACACAGTGTCCAATACAGACTTGATGTCGAGGTCGACTTCGAGGAATATTTCAAGAACCTTAAAATTGACCGCAGATTTCGATAAAGATCTCGAGAATTATCTCCTTTTCGCAAAAAAATTTCCTGTTCGTCGTCAAAATCTGTTCTTCGGCTGAAAAAACTGATAATATTTCGATCAAGAATTACGGGAAGGCAGATATACACCTATGCGTTCTTCAGAAGCCGAGAAAAATATGGGAATTTGGACGAGAAGGAATGATAATCTTTGGAACACAGAGCGAAAGAGAAAAATAAGAAATTCAGAACCGAGAAAAAGAATATCATAAGAATATCAGAAGATTTCGATGAATTAATCCACGATTTCGGCTCTGATACCACTTGTTAGGCCGATTTTATCCAACCTTGTACTGATTCATAGGATTAGTATTACCTTATACGATGCGGAAGCAATAAATGAGTAATACCACGAGACGGATTGTAGAGTTGGAACAGAGAGCGCGCGAGTTCTTCAGAAAAGTCGTCAACTCTATTAATGAATCAGCAACCCTAAACACTAATGTGTTTAGGGTATATATACATATGCCCTAATGGGCTAATTGGGCAATGGGCTAATTGGGCCCAATATAACTAATATACCAACAAGTCGGGTATATTTACAATTGGGTCCTAGCTTAGACTAAACTACAAGATTAAGATAACCTATTTTGATTGAACACAATAAATTATTCCTAACAGTATGTTTCTGATCTTAACTCATGTTTACGTGTGGAAGTAGGTAAATGGAATTTATATCTACTTTAACCGTGCTTATCAAGTTCCTAAGAAATAACCCTCATAGTTAAATGATATAAATATTTCTAGGTCTTCGAAAGTTTCTTCCGAACAAAACTTCTAATTTTATTATTAAAATTCCTTTCCCCTCATAGCTAAGTCATCGAACCGTATAAAAATTCTAAGTAACTTTCGTTATTGTATTATTAAAATAGTTGCCTCGGTCAAGTTTGCATACTCCATCTAAAGAACAAACCTATGATTTAAAACCTTATATTCTAGTAATAAGCTTCTATCGGAACTTTCTCACCTTATATAAACTCTTTAGGTCTAATTCGAGTTTCTTATTAAATTGGTCATTCTACTAGCAGTAACACATAGAAAAGTTCCGCAGAATCACCTAAGCACATAACATGCACTCATATAATCATATAATATGTATGCAAATTTATTGGCCAACTTACTCGCAGGACCCGAGTATTACATCCTCACCCCCCTTAAAAGGGATTTCGTCCCCGAAATCAGATAGGGAGAAAAAGTTCAGGGTAACGGTTCCACATATCATCTTCCCGTTCCCACGTAGCTTTTTCTATCAATTGATTCTGCCACAACACTTTTACCAATGGAATCTCTTTATTTCTTAAGGGCTTCACTTCATACATCAATATTTCCACTGGCTTTTCTTCGTAGCTCAAATCTGGCTTTAGTTGTTGGTGGAGAGCTTCATTACTCAGCACATGACTAGGATCGGCGATGTATTTTCGCAGCGTTGATATATTTGAGCTAGGTAGGCTGGTAATTCGAGTTGATATGCCACTTCGCCGACTTTTCTGAGGATTCGGAATGGTCCTATATAACGCGGACTTAACTTGCCCTTTTTCCCAAATCGCTTCACGCCTTTCATTGGGGACACTTTTAGGAATACATAATCCTCTGGTTCAAATTCTAGTGGTCTACGCCTTTGGTCTGTGTAGCTTTTCTGTCTACTTTGAGCCGTCCTCATTCTTTCTCGTATTCTCGAAATGGCCTTCGTCATTTCTTGTACTAAGTCGGGACCTAATATTGCTCGTTCTCCAACCTCATCCCAATGTATTGGGGATCTGCATTTGCGTCCGTTTAACGCTTTATATGGAGCCATTCCGATCGTTGCATGATAAATGTTGTTGTATGAGAATTCGATCAATGGAAGATATCGGCTCCAATTCCCTTTAAAATCGAGGCCGCACGCCCTTAACATATCTTCCAATGTCTGGATTTTCGTTCTGACTGCCCGCCGATTTGGGGATGATAGGCAGTACTGAAAGAAAGTTTGGTTCCCATTGCTTTCTACAGGCTCATCCAGAATTTAGATAGGAACCTCGAATCACGGTCGGAAATGAGAACTCCGTGGAGTCGAACTATTTCTTGCACATATAATTCTGCGTATCGCTCTAATGAGAAGGTCAAGTTGATCGGCAAAAAGTGGTAGATTTGGTCAACCGATCAATGATTACCCATATAGCGTCGTGGCCTTTCACTGTTTTCAGCAAGCCGACGACGAAGTCCATTGTGATGTGATCCCATTTCCATTCAGGTACTGGCAGAGACTGCAAAGTTCCTGCTGGTCGTTGTGCTCTGCCTTTATCTACTGACATGTTAGACATTGACTAACGAAGGTCGCTATTTCTCTTTTCATCCCTGGCCACCAATAATTGGTTCGTAAGTCCCTGTACATCTTTGTCGCTCCTGGGTGAATTGAGTAAACCGTGGCATGCACTTCATTCATAATCATCTTCTGAAGCTCCGTGTCATTGGGAACGTATATTCGGTTCCTATAGTACAAGCTTCCGTCTTCTCGTATCTTGTAGTCTGATGGCCTTTGTTCTACTTGAGTTTCCTTGAGCTTTGACTATAATTCGTCGTTCTGTTGCGCTTTCGTGATTTGCTCCATCAATGTTGGTCGGAGAGTTAATGCTGCTAGCCTTGTTTCTATTTCACCCATTGGTAAAATTTCCACTCCGAGTCTTTGTAACTCGGTACTCGCAGTTTTTCGGTTTAAAACATCTGCTACTACATTGGCTTTTCCTGGGTGATAGTTAATTACACAGTCATAATCCTTAACAAGTTCTAGCCATCGTGGCTGTCTCATATTTAAGTCCTTTTGAGTGAAGAAGTACTTTAAGCTCTTGTGATCTGTGAAAATTTTGCAGCGTTCACCGTACAGATAATATCTCCAGATCTTCAGAGCAAACACAACTGCTGCGAGTTCCAGATCGTGTGTTGGATAATTCTTCTCGTAATCTTTTAGCTGTCGCGAGGCGTACGCAATAACCTTTCCATTTTGCATTAGAACGCATCCCAGCCCATTCTTCGATGCATCACTATATATAGAAAATCATCATGTTCCTGTGGGTATCGTCAGGACTGGGGCTGAAGTGAGTCGTCTTTTTAATTCTTGAAAGCTTCGCTCGCACTCATTGCTCCAATGGAATGGAGTATCTTTCCTAGTCAGCTTCGTTAACGTCGATGCGGTCTTCAATAAGTCTTTAATAAATTTACTGTAGTATCCCGCCAGTCCAAGAAAGCTTCGTACTTCAGTTACATTCGTCGGTTGGGGCCAACTGTTGATAGCTTATATCTTGCTCGGGTCTACTGAAATTCCTGCTCCTGAAATGATATGTCCAAGAAACGCGACTTGATCCAGGCAAAACTCACATTTCTTGAACTTAGCGTACAATTGCTTCTCACGTAGTATCTCAAGGACGAAAATTCAAATGTTGTTCATGCTCCTTTCTTGTCTTTGAATAAATAAGGATGTCATCGATGCAATGACGAACTTATCCAGGAATGGCTTGAATATGCGGTTCATTAGGTCCATGAATGCTGCTGGCGCGTTAGTCAGCCCAAAAGGCATGACTAAAAATTCATAGTGCCCGTATCGGGTGCTGAAGGCCGTTTTTGGAATATTCCTTTTGCGAATTTTCAGCTGATGATGTCCTGACCTCAGATCTATCTTATAAAATACTGTCGCTCCTTGTAACTGATCGAATAGATCATCAATTATGGGGAGGGATACTTGTTCTTGATTGTGATCTTATTTAATTCTCTGTAATTGATGCATAGCCGCATTGATCCATCTTTCTTCTTGACAAATAGAACCGTGCTCCCCAGGGTGAAAAGCTTGGCTGAATGAATCCCTTCTGCAACAACTCATCCAATTGTTCTTTCAGTTCTTTCATTTATGTTGGAGCTAAACGATATGGAGCTTTTGAAATAGGTGCAGCTCCGGGTACTAAATCAATCGTGAACTGAATTTCACGATCAAGGGAAAGTCCGGGTAAATCTTCTGGGAAAACATCGGGGAATTCTCGTACCACTGAAACCACTTCTAGCTTCGGGATTTGATGCTCTTCTGATGTTATGGCGAAAACAAGATAGGCTTCACATCCTGCCTTGATTAATCTTTGTGCTTTCATCGCAGAAATTTTGGGAATCTTGTTGCTCTTGCTAGTTCCCGTAAAGACAAATGGTTTATTTCCCTCTGTGTTGAACGTGACTGTCTTATGATTACAATCGATCATTCACTAACACTAGGATCACTTCATAATCATTTATAGGTATAACTATAAGGTCTAGGGGAGTTCTCTATCATTCACTAACACTAGACATTCTCGTAAAACTAAATTAGTTCGAGTCGAAGCTCCATGTGGAATGGTTACACTATACTCACAGTCGGATTGTTGAGGCGTAATCCCGAGTCTCGTCACGTACTTAGATGATGCAAATGAATGTGTGGCTCCTGAATCTATTAATATGCATGTCGAGATATGATGGATAGATAGGGTACCTGCTACTACTGATGGGCCTGTCTCCGCCTCTTCTGATGTTATCGTGTAAACTCTGGCAGGTACTGTTGGTGGTCTGGCATGTACAGTCGTTTGACTCCCAGATGCTTTCCCAGGGCATGCTCTTCGATTTGCCACACCTAAAGCAGCTAGCATTTTCTGAGAAGCAAATGCCCGTATGTCGTCGAGTGCACTTCAGGCATATTGGTGCCATTGGGGGTCTCCCTGGTTCGGGTTAAACTGCTGAGGCAGTCCGAGTTTGTTATGAAAATTAGGCCTTGTGCTCTTTGAGACAAATTGCTTCTTTTGGCTTCCTCCACTCCACTGTGGCCTTGTACGAACTTCCGTTTTGCTTTTTGGGCTCGAATGATTCTGATTTGCGCTTGCTCAGCCACTAAAGCGCGTTAAGCAACTTGAGCATACGTAACTCCTTGAAGCTCGGCCATATTTACGTCTCGGTAAAGTTCTGGCTTCAGATCTTCCAGGAAGCGTTCAACTTTTAATGCATCCGTGCTCACCATATGAGCTGCAAACCTGGACAGCTGTTCAAATTTCCGTATATACTCCGCCACTATCATCGGGCCCTGGCGTAAGTTAATGAACTCGTTCATTCGTTGGGCCCGTACTGGAGCGGTGAAGTACTTACTCCTAAATAGTTCCTTGAAACGATCCCAACTCATTGTAAGAGGGTCTTCAATGGCTAAGATTGTGTCCCACCAGTGACCTGCACTCCCTCGCAACAGGAATGCAGCGCATAGGACCTTCTCTTCTTCGGGAATTCTGCTATACTGGAACATGCTCTCTAAGGTCCTTAGCGAGTTTTCGGTCGAAGTTGGGTCAATCGCATCTTCGAAAGTTGGAGGATTTAACTTCTGAAATCTTTCTCCTACTATCTTTATTCTTTCGGCTTGAGAAAGCCCACTACTTTGCTGTCCGCCAGTGTTCCGTTGCTGAATTAGTTCTTGAATCTGGGCGGACTGCTGACGCACTAGTTCAGTAAGTTGGATAATCGTCGTGTCGCGATTATCAGTTGGTATCCGGGTTCCTTGCCCCGATTGGAACTCCCACTGCTATCACCTCTTGTTCTGCCCATTCTTATTTACCCTGATAATCCCTACGGCCAATAAATTATGCAACGCAAACAAGAACTCACCGTAATAGAAACTTACTAGCAAGGCCGCTTCCGTACTTTTGAGTGTGTGTGTACATGAACAGTCTACAGAAACTTCAACCGAAGCTCTGATACCACCTGTGGCACCCCGCCATCTACTTACCAATTCTAACGCTAACTTACGTGGCTAATGTCAATATGAAATAATTAATACGCGAAAATGTGGGTAAAATTTTTCCTTTTATATAAGAAATTCGTTTTGTACAAGTCAAAATATTGCTTCCAACCTAATCACATAGGATGGTTCCTAATTGCAACAAAAGGAATCCTAACTTTCGCCCCACGGGTCGCATTCATGTACACACCATCCTCAGAAGTCACTGGAAGCTTCAAAAGATAGCCTTGCTGTCGTAAGCGACCACGTACTGCGGTCGCGCGTACCTACAACACATAAAATATGGGATGAGCTATAAAGCTTAGTAAGTAGGAATGATGCATGCCGTGCACGTGTCTCATTTGCAAAGGCATCCGCGCCAATGCATTCAGACCCTAATAGGATCAAACTAAATCTCATATCTCTCAGGGCCCTCGACTGACATACTATGCATCATTTTCAGAGCTCAATTCCAATAAGGACAATGGTCCAGCAATCCACAAAGGGTGATGAACCATAAAATACCAGTCACGCATTTCGGCCCAATTCCCGCTGGGATGCATGACGGCCTGCCATTCGGCCCAATGGGTACTTGTTGTTCCGCGGACGCTCACGCTGGTAGCCCACTTCGGGGTCGCCAATGCCAGAGATACCCTCGGTGTCGCTGCCACCCTCGAATCGCCTCCTCCAGGTCGCACCTACCGCAATTCAGGGCATTCTGTCCATAATAAAAATATATCCGACGACGTACCAGGTCGTCATGGTGTCATAGAAGCAGTACTCAACTGTGAGTCGACATCAGATGCCTATATCGGCAAATATCCATCGCTTTCAAGCGACATTATATTATATGCATACGCTCATCTCACCATTCTCATGCATGTCGTGTATGCACGTGTTCATGCTCACGTGAACAGTACTAAAATTCATGCCATGTCATCACATGTAGCAAATAATTCACATAATCTCATATAAACAGATAGCCGCGTAATTCACGTTCGTACAAACAATTTATGTGTTGTAGTTGAAATTCCCACTTACCTGTCGTCCGGGAATTATTTACTACTGATCCGGCGAAATCCCAAATTTCAACCTTAAGCATAAAATTAAAAGGTCAGTATACTATCTAATATATTTAACTATCTAGTTCTCGTATTTCCTAAATATTGAAATATCAGGTATGGAATTGTATTAGATACATAGCCATTTAAAAGGATTTGCTAAGTTAAGTCAGACCCGCGAACTAGTTTAATTTCTCCTAACTTCGCGAACCCCTCGAAACCCTTATTTTAATTCGTGAACTTTCCATTTCACGAAGTCTACTCCACTTCGCGATTTTATCCAGTTCGCCAACTTGATATCATTCGTGAAATTCATGGCCTAATATATAATTCGCTAAGTTTATATAATTAGTGGCATTACACCTCACAATTCGTAAAGTTCCCACTCCTCACAATTCGTAAAGTCACTTTTAACTCGTGAGGCTCACTACAGATATAGCTAAGCTTACATAGTGCATGACATTATTTTATTCCTTTAAGCCTCGTGGCCTTTTCATAGTGCATACACAAACCTCAATTCGTGAAAGTGCTAGTCATTTGCTAGACATTATTATATTTGCATGTACGTATAATATTATTTTATTTGTTTAGGTTGCTTACACAATTCGCAATTCTCTCAATTGGTGACCTTTGTTGCCTAGTATCAATTCGTGAAACTCATTGTATAATTATATAATTTACTAAGCTTACCAAATTCGTGAAAAACATTGACTTATACTTAATTTGTAAACTTTTTAGGGTTCGTGAAACTTACTTTTACGACTTCAAAACATCTTTAACATTTAGGTTTCTTGAAACCCTCAGATCAAAATTGTTTCCTCCAGAAGAACAGTATAAATTTTATAAGAACTTCAAATATATTCAAATTTTCAGAAATCACTCATATATTAACATTAAATCTTATCAAAACAAATCACCAAACCTTCGATTAAAAGGGTTATTTATTTTTAAGAACACTACAGATATCGTATAAACTTCATAAAAATTTGATTAGATTTAAACCAATGAAAATTCAAACATGAAAAACTCAAACAAGTGTAACTCGTCGTGCCTACTAATTAGTATAACATGCTAAGTTATAAACTTTTAGGATGAAAAGGAAATCAGAGTAAAAATTATACCCTTTGAAGTTCTGTTGTTTGAGCTACTCTTCTCCTTTCAGCACTTAATTTTCGAAGATCTTCGTATGATATGAAGTATGTTTTCTGATCTTAACTCATGTTTGCGTGTGGAAGTAGGTAAATGGCATTTATGTCTACTTTAACCGTGCTTATCAAGTTCCTAAGAAATAACCCTCATAGTTAATATAAATATTTCTAGGTCTTCGAAAGTTTCTTCCGAACAAAACTTATTATTTTATTATTAAAATTCCTTTCCCCTCATAGCTAAGTCTAGAGCTGTCAAATTGGCGGGGCGGGCCGGGCCGGCCCGCCGCCCGCCAAAGCCCGCCGTTTGGCGGGCCCTAAAAATAGGAGCCCGCCCCGCCCGCGGCGGGCCGCGGGCCCGGCGGGCCAGGCCCGCCCATTAAAAAAAATTAATATTATTAATCTAATTTAAAACTTTTAATTTATTAATAATTTATTATTAATTATTGAATTTATTAAAATTAGATAGAAATATGCAATTAATGATTTTTTAATTAATAAATATGATAATAATTAAATATCTAATTAACTTATATTTATTATAGATTTAGTATATATTATATAATATATATAATACCTTAAATTGGCGGGCCGGCCCGCGGGCTAGCCCGCCCCGCCCCGCCAAAGCCCGCGGCCCGCGAGGGCTGGCCCGCTCAGGCCCGCCCTTCAGCGGGCCTAAAAAATTTCATCCCGCCCCGCCCGCCCTTTTGGCGGGGCTGGGCGGGCCGGCCCGCGGGCCGCGGGCCGGATTGACAGTACTAGCTAAGTCATCGAACCATATAAAAATTCTAAGTAACTTTCGATATTATATTATTAAAATAGTTACATATCAGTCAAGTTTGCATACTCCATCTAAAGAAAAACCTTATGATTTAAAATCTTATATTCTAGTAATTAGCTTTTATTGGAATTTTCTCACCTTATATAAACTCTTTAGGTCTAATTCGAGTTTCTTATTAAATTGGTCATTCTGCTAGCAGTAACACATAGAAAAGTTCCGTAGAATCACCTAAGCACATAACATGCACTCATATAATCATATAATATGTATGCAAATTTATTGGCCAACTTACTCACTCACGGGACCCGGGTATTACACCTCACCAATCAAATACTATTTTTCTCCAAAAATAACATAGTATCTTCAGATGAATGTTTTTATATTTTGGTTAGATTTTGTTCCAGTAGTTTTTTTTTCGGACCTTTGAATTATTTTGCTACATGTCAAGTTCCATAAATCTTCCTTGTTTTTTAATAATCATAATTGTTATATGTAGTTTCAGCTCATAAGATTTTTTGTTGATACTCCCTCCGTCCCACTAATTTTATCACATTTTTTCATTTCGGGTGTCCCAATAGTTTTATCACCTTTCCTTATTTAGCAAAAAAAACTATCACAAACAATCAATATAATAATATTAAATTTCTTAAAGACGTGTCAACATATACACTTTTTTACCTTTTCATTGTACTATATTATTATAATAATACTATCTTAATTTGCGTAACCACCAATATATGTGGAAAGATAACGGGACGGAGGGAGTATTAATTCCTAACCGAAAAACCGAACAAAAAGAAACCAAACCGAACTATAAAAATCCTAACCAAACCAAATTAAAACGGTTCAGATATCATATTAAGCATACGTAAAACCGAAAACCGAACAGAAATTTGAAAAAACCGAACCGAACCGACCGATGAACACCCCTAAAAAAGGCTCCACGCACTCCATAGGTGAGACTAATCTCTAGGGGCAACTGGATACGTCACAAATTCACCCGGCAATAGTAATGGGTTAAACACCCCACGGGAATTTCTCAAAAATATGTGTCATCATATGATCATTTCCAGGAGAAGAATTTGATGCCCATTCACTGATATATTTCATTTTGGCGAAAAGCATATATGTACTTGCCTTTGATTGAGTAATGGATGGATTACTGCCGTGTTTATTACAGCAAACAGAAAAATTTGGGATTGGTGATGTGTTTGCTTTTCTTCTCATTTTTTCCTTCGTGGAACTTTTGTCGCTTCTCGTAGATTTGGTTCCTTCCTTCTAGTACTGTCAATTTGGCGGGCGGGCTGGCCCGCTGTCTTGGGGCCTAAAAAGCCCGCCCGCGCGCCTAATAATTTCTTTTCTATTTTTTAATTTAAAATTTAAATTTACTAATAATTTTTATTTAATTATGGTATTTATTAATAAATTATGAATAAATATGACATTAATTATACATAATTAATGACATTTTAATTATATTATCTAATTAATTTAGTTTTATTTTCTATATTTAGTTATTTTCTATATAATATAATTTAATATTATTATATATTTACAATAATGGCGGACCGCCAACGGGCTAGCCCGCCCCGCCCCGCCCCGCCAAGCCCGCGTCCCGTGCGGGCTGGCCCGCTTAGTCCCGCCTCCTGGCGGGTCTGAAAAAGCTCAGCCCAACCCGCCACTTTAGCGGGGCGGGGCACGGGCCACTTTGACAGCTCTACCTCCTTCATAGAACGGATAAGTACAAGAAGAAAAAAAAGTGTGGAGTGGAGTCATAATTGTGGTGGAATTTCGAACTCATTTTCCAGAAGTGTTCTTTGTTTCTTTTGACACTCTAATACATACCTTTTTTGTTATTTAATAGTTTCTCTTTAGGTAAAATTTTATTTAGATAAAATAGTATTGAGGACTTTATTGCGTATTTAGCTAATATTCATTAAACTATAGTTTCCAAAAAAAGTATATAATCAAATTTTGTCTCTTTTATGTATATTTTTTTTGACTCTATGTATGTGCTTAAAATATAATTATATTTAATATTTCAATTATGAGATATATAGTTGTATTTTAAGATGAAATATTATTTTAAAATTTATAAAAGAAAAATAACGGATAAGGGAATAAGTATAATATATAAAAAAAAAAAATTGGAAGTGTTATGAAGATTATTCAATGAAAGAAGACTAAACCGGGAAATGGTGCTTGAACTACCAATGTTACGGTTATCGTCCCAGACCAATATTTTCTTAGAATATTATATATATTATTGCATATACTTTATTGGGAAAATGGAATAATGATGTCACTCCTGTGAAGAGTTATATAAAAGTAAACGAAATAAAAATCGACTTCGATCCGTAGAAAACCCTAGGCACCGCTTCTTTTGAAAAAAAATTTCGAGTTCCTCACTTGGATTGTTGTTTACCTTCCCCGGCAATGGATGCTCAGAGGGCTTTGCTTGACGAACTCATGGGCTCAGGTTAGTTACTGTTCAATCGCTTTCGGCCTAATTAGGAATATAAAAAAGCATAGGCCTTCGTTTATGCGTAGAGCATCGATTAGTACAATTTTCGATTTTTATGACGCTAGTTTGTAGCATATTACAGCTTAGAGAAACATAGAGCTGGCTTATGTACGTCAATCGTTAAATTTAGCTATATGTGGTGCTTATCTCTGAGTTTTTGGGACTAGCATAATGCTTTTAGTTTATGATGAGAAGGTCACAGTTTCTGATTAATGCAATATTTGTTATCCACTACTTGGCACCATTTATCTACTGTATTCGGATGTCTAAATTCTCTGGTTGTTTTGTGGATGTAGCAACTAGGACACTGAACCCAAGGTTGTTTTCCTTACCTCTCAGCCTTTTCCCCAATTGCCACACATAGTTAGTTCTTAACTTTGCTCGTTTTAGTGAATATGGGACTCTGCTGCGGGCCGAAAAGTATACTGCATAGACATGCATAGTTTTGCACAAAAACTTTATAAATCTAAAACCACTCTTCTGAGTTATGACCCATTATCATTTCTGTTTTCGACCCCAATGTCCACATGGCACTCGAGTGCAGCTTTCCTCATGTTGTTTCAGGGTTTTCAGTTACCTCACTAAATCTTTATAAATTTCTATCTGGGGGAGCTCTCAAACTAACCCTGTTGTTTACAAATACTTTATTATGTTTCTGCAGCTCGGAATTTAACCGAAGAAGAGAGAAAGGGGCACCGTGAAGTTAAATGGGATGATAAGGAGGTTTGTGGTTGCTACATGATTCGGTTCTGTCCCCATGATTTGTTTGTCAACACACGGAGTGATCTAGGTGATTTCTCAATTCATTCGTATTAAGAGGATTGATTATTTTGATGTTGTGGTTTGCTTTTATACTTAGAAAACACATTAGGTGTAGACAAATGTTATTTTAATCACCCACAAAAAGCTTTCAATCTGTAGTGTCTTCACCTAACTATATTTTTGTTTTGCTGCTATGAACTTATGAATGTTGCTTTTCTCTTCATGCCCATATACTCAGGTGTCTGTCCTAAAATTCATGATCCAAAATTGAAGGAGAGGTATTGTCCTTATGATTGATTTATTTATTCATTTATATCTTGTAGGTGCATTTCATAGTTTCAGTACTATAGTTTTAAGTTTAACTCGGTTAATATGAACATGGCTTCTCAGAATATGATGATATATATTTCAACTCATTGTGAATTCATCCACCTTCGGACTGATGTTGATTATATTTTTTATCCCGTTTTTGTGCTTTAGCTTTGAGAGTTCTCCTAGGCATGATTCTTATGTTCCTAAATTTGAAGCCGAGCTGGCTCACTTCTGTGAGAGGCTGGTAAGTCCATTTTTAGTAATCATCATCCTCCTGGTAGTTTCTTTATATCAATAAGTCCGAATACCTTGTTCCAGGTTTCAGATTTAGATCGCAAAATCAGGCGTGGTCGTGAACGCCTTGCACAAGAAATTGAAATACCAACCCCACCTCCACTTTCACCTGAAAAGGCCGAAGAATTGTCTGTGCTTGAAGAAAAGATAAAAAGCCTTTTGAACAAGTTGAGACACTTGGTGAAGCAGGAAAGGTTGACGAAGCCGAGGCACTTATGAAAAAGGTAAACTCAGCATACCCAAATTTGCTGTTCTAAATCTTTTATGGCTGAAACTGACAAAGTCATTACAATGTTCCTCAGGTGGAAATCCTTAACCTTGAAAAGTCAACCCTAACGAAGCAGCCACAGCAGGATAAACTGCTGATGGTTGCCCAAGAGAAGAAAATGGCACTGTGCGAAATATGCGGTTCATTTCTAGTAGCCAATGATGCTGCAGAGCGAACACAGTCGCATGTTACTGGCAAGCAACATATAGGTTATGGAATGGTCCGTGATTTTCTTGCAGCACGCAAGGTAATACCTATCCTAGTTTACACCTCATTACTTTTAGTCATACCTTGCGATAGGCAGGCCCAACTTATTTACTGCCATCCCTTTCTCGCGTGTTCGTAAACCAAATTGTTTTTATTGATTAAGTCTTGCGATCACCAGGAAGGTAAAGAGAAAGCTAGAGAAGAAGAAAAGCTTGCTAAGGAGAAAGAAGCCGAAGAGCGAAAGAAAATGAGAGAAAAGGATCACCATGGAAGGAGACGAACAAGCGAGTCAAGTGATAGAGATAGGCGACGGGATCGATACAGAGATGGAGATCGCGAACGTGAGAGTTCCCATGAAAGAAACGTTAGAGGTAACAAAGAAAAAAACAGAGTATCAGATAGAACAAACGGTAATAGCAGGTACAGGGAAACAGAGAGAAGCCGATCAAGGTCTCCCTTGAGACACAGTCATAGAAGGCCATAGAGGAGATCTGAGTTGGCCTGCCCTTGTTTGGTCGTCGTCCTTAAAAACATATCTGAGACTGTACAAGGCTGCTCGAATTTGAAGAGGTAGTAACAACCTTAAGATAAGAAACCGTGTGTATGAATTATTTGGAGTCTTTGTGTCTTGTCACCATGAGTTAAATCTTTTCTGTCCTCACAGCGATTAAGTTCTGTCTCCCTATCATCCTATGATCAATATAGAGACGAAAAAGGTTGAGGTAGGTACACATTTCTCATCAAGACTATGCATAATCTTTCGTATCTTATTTATTTTCCCTTTTCTATTGACCTGCTTTGCGATCAGTTACATTAGAACAGATATATGTCATAGATGAATGCTTTAAACTGGTGCTGTGCAGAAACATAGGTTTTTGCCAACTTTTGAGGTAACTCACTAAAGAGCTTCCTCAGTTACATTGTTGTTGGTTTGATTTAATGAAAGATTCTTCCCTTTTCTGGTAACTGGTAAGGGATTTAATAGTGGATCTGCATCTAATACAGAGTTTGCATGCACTTATCTTTTAGTTCATTAGTCTTTGATAGTTTATTCTTTTTTTTTTTTCAGTTCTAAAAAAATCTAACAATTCAGAACTGATTGTTACTCTGAGATGTCTTCGTCTAATCCTCGCAATATCATTAAAGTAGGGCAAACGTCTTTGACCACTCAAGTTTAAGTAGGATTTTTTTCTTTCTGTCTTTCTTTATATTGATTCTGCAAAGCTGTATATTAGCTACGGGTTATACCAAGACTGGTAAATATATAGAAGTAGGTAGGGGATTTTGAGGGATGTTTGCAATTCGATATATGAACTAAAGGATATCATTGGCGAAAAAATTAAATGTGCTTTTGGTGGATTTTCGCTGAAGAGTTGCTTTAGATATTTTAACAAAAACAACGTATTATATTTGTGTGTGTGATCCGCATATTATCTCTCCCTTGATCGTTGATTGACACAAAAACAACAGCTTATTATATTTGTGTGCGGGGAATCAATCATCAAAAGGAACCCCTCTTCCAACAACTTAGCTTTTAAGGGAAGTGGGTCGGTGGCATGGCGCTCGTATGCGGAAAAAAAAAAGAAGAAAGTTTAAATCGCTTAGGTACATACCCTATGGGTTAGTTGTACTGTATTTACTTATATAACTTTCTCATTTTACTCGATGATTCTACTAATTTTAGAATAAAAATACAATTAATTAGTTTTGGAAAATCCAAGACACGTGCCATCCTCACTGCACACGTGTTCTCTGTCTCCCTCCCATCGAAGCAGCGGCTGCATAATGCCCCAGGCTAGGAAAGAGCAACTGGGAACAAAGGATACATATACATTTAATGATGGATATGTAGTTTTTGAGTTAGACAAATCAAATCTACATGCGATGTCGTTAAATGTGCATGATACAAGAGGGAGGAGCAGAGGTGGTCAGACTAGGAAAGAGCAACTGGGAACAGAAGGTTACCAGGAGATGGGCCGTAAGGGTGGTCTGAGCACCGGCGACAAGTCCGACGGCGAACGCGCCGAGGAAGAAGGCATTGAGATTGACGAGTCCAAGTTCAAGACCTCCTTGACAACTTAGTTAGAGCTACCTATGCGGTAGTGGAATATATTTCGTAGACTTCGTAGACTTAGTAGTAGACCTAAGCATGCAGGTGTATAATATACGTAGTAGTGTACTCTCTCCTTTTTCTTGGTCAACTCCTTATGGTTGTATATAGTAAATAATAAAAACGCTCATGTTTTTGTGTGTTCTATGATGTTCATGTTTTCATAATAGTAAACCTACCAATGGTGGTTCCATTTGTTAAATATGTACAGGGTCGTTCTGAACCGCTAGCCGACCCCATTCGCCTTGAAGGAACTAATATAAGTACGTTAGGGGAGCAACAACCTTTACGGTGGCATGTTCGTCATTTCCGAGGGGTCAAAAGGGAGATGAGAAAAAATTGAAAACGATCGCAAAATCTGGTTCTAACACTTCGGTTTAGACTTCACATGAGAATCTTGACTTTGTGACCCATTATTTCCCTTTAGGCCCACAGGGTTTTTCCGAAATTACGAGAGAATTGGTTCAATAAATCACCGATATTTAATATTGACTTGTTCGGCACATTGAAGTCAATAATTTCAACATTGATATTAGTGGAGCAGAAGTGGCTCGGCTCTAGTGGCCAATCCGAGTTCAAAGTCATGTCATTAGAAAGTCAGGGGTTGGAATTTTACCTCCTACATGAATTTGGAAAGTCCCCATGGACCAAGGTCCATGACTATTGTTGTTGGATGGTTTGGAACGTACCCATCTGACTCCGGGCATTAGTCTCATCTTTGGAGTGTGTGGCAGTTAGTCCATAGTCGGGCTATGTAGGGATATCTAGGGATATCTCGGGAGCGAAAAAAAAAGAGCAGAATTAGTCATAGACACTGATTGTTTATTATTTATTTGTCGATTGGTCAAGACGTTGGTTGTATACAACAATGTTTTGTTGGGTACTACTACTATTGGCAACCCAGGTAAGTAACTTTTGAATCAACTAAGTTACTAAATTTAACACTCATTACAAAATGTATTCAATAATATTTATTTATTTATTTATTTATTTATTTCTTTTGTATTCTCGTACACATCTTAAAAATTAGATTCAAAGTTATCAACATTGATATGAATAAACATGTAAAAAGTAATCATTGCGTAAGATTAATATTATCCACATCATTTCAATATAACATTATCGCTAGCAAATCAAAGTCTCCTTTAACTAGTTTAATACAATCCATATAACATACATCCATATGTAATATGAAATTTTTACGTAATAGTATTATAAATAACTATGTAACATTGCATATTTATACTTTTGCAAACTAAACTATAAATGAAATATTTATAAGAAGTTGAGATAATATCGAACTTATTTTTTCCAATTTAATATTACATAAGAGAACATATTTCAAATTTATAATGCTTGATGAAATATTTAAATATATAAAAGGAAAATTGATTTGTTATTTATAGTTATAATAAATAAAACAATAGATGAATGATATGATTTCTAATGACATGACTTTGAACTCGGATTGGCCACTAGAGCCGAGCCACTTCTGCTCCACTAATATCAATGTTGAAATTATTGGACTTCAATGTGCCGAACAAGTCAATATTAAATATCGGTGATTTATTGAACCAATTCTCTCGTAATTTCGGAAAAACCCTGTGGGCCTAAAGGGAAATAATGGGTCACAAAGTCAAGATTCTCATGTGAAGTCTAAACCGAAGTGTTAGAACCAGATTTTGCGATCGTTTTCAATTTTTTCTCATCTCCCTTTTTGACCCCTCGGAAATGACGAACATGCCACCGTAAAGGTTGTTGCTCCCCTAACGTACTTATATTAGTTCCTTCAAGGCGAATGGGGTCGGCTAGCGGTTCAGAACGACCCTGTACATATTTAACAAATGGAACCACCATTGGTAGGTTTACTATTATGAAAACATGAACATCATAGAACACACAAAAACATGAGCGTTTTTATTATTTACTATATACAACCATAAGGAGTTGACCAAGAAAAAGGAGAGAGTACACTACTACGTATATTATACACCTGCATGCTTAGGTCTACTACTAAGTCTACGAAGTCTACGAAATATATTCCACTACCGCATAGGTAGCTCTAACTAAGTTGTCAAGGAGGTCTTGAACTTGGACTCGTCAATCTCAATGCCTTCTTCCTCGGCGCGTTCGCCGTCGGACTTGTCGCGGTGCTCAGACCACCCTTACGGCCCATCTCCTGGTAACCTTCTGTTCCCAGTTGCTCTTTCCTAGTCTGACCACCTCTGCTCCTCCCTCTTGTATCATGCACATTTAACGACATCGCATGTAGATTTGATTTGTCTAACTCAAAAACTACATATCCATCATTAAATGTATATGTATCCTTTGTTCCCAGTTGCTCTTTCCTAGCCTGGGGCATTATGCCAGCCGCTGCTTCGATGGGAGGGAGGACAGAGAACACGTGTGCAGTGAGGATGGCACGTGTCTTGGGATTTCCAAAACTAATTAATTGTATTTTTTATTCTAAAATTAGTAGAATCATCGAGTAAAATGAGAAAGTTATATAAGTAAATACAGTACAACTAACCCATAGGGTATGTACCTAAGCGATTTAAACTTTTCTTTCTTTTTCTTTCCGCATACGAGCGCCATGCCACCGACCCACTTCCCTTAAAAGCTAAGTTGTTGGAAGAGGGGTTCCTTTTGATTTGATTCCCCGCACACAAATATAATAAGCTGTTGTTTTGTGTCAATCAACGATCAAGGGAGAGATAATATGCGGATCACACACACAAATATAATACGTTGTTTTTGTTAAAATATCTAAAGCAACTCTTCAGCGAAAATCCACCAAAAGCACATTTAATTTTTTCGCCAATGATATCCTTTAGTTCATATATCGAATTGCAAACATCCCTCAAAATCCCCTACCTACTTCTATATATTTACCAGTCTTGGTATAACCCGTAGCTAATATACAGCTTTGCAGAATCAATATAAAGAAAGAACAGAAAGAAAAAATCCCTACTTAAACTTGAGTGGTCAAAGACGTTTGCCCTACTTTAATGATATTGCGAGGATTAGACGAAGACATCTCAGAGTAACAATCAGTTCTGAATTGTTAGATTTTTTTAGAACTGAAAAAAAAAAAAGAATAAACTATCAAAGACTAATGAACTAAAAGATAAGTGCATGCAAACTCTGTATTAGATGCAGATCCACTATTAAATCCCTTACCAGTTACCAGAAAAGGGAAGAATCTTTCATTAAATCAAACCAACCAACAATGTAACTGAGGAAGCTCTTTAGTGAGTTACCTCAAAAGTTGGCAAAAACCTATGTTTCTGCACAGCACCAGTTTAAAGCATTCATCTATGACATATATCTGTTCTAATGTAACTGATCGCAAAGCAGGTCAATAGAAGGGAAAATAAATAAGATACGAAAGATTATGCATAGTCTTGATGAGAAATGTGTACCTACCTCAACCTTTTTCGTCTCTATATTGATCATAGGATGATAGGGAGACAGAACTTAATCGCTGTGAGGACAGAAAAGATTTAACTCATGGTGACAAGACACAAAGACTCCAAATAATTCATACACACGGTTTCTTATCTTAAGGTTGTTACTACCTCTTCAAATTCGAGCAGCCTTGTACAGTCTCAGATATGTTTTTAAGGACGACGACCAAACAAGGGCAGGCCAACTCAGATCTCCTCTATGGCCTTCTATGACTGTGTCTCAAGGGAGACCTTGATCGGCTTCTCTCTGTTTCCCTGTACCTGCTATTACCGTTTGTTCTATCTGATACTCTGTTTTTTTCTTTGTTACCTCTAACGTTTCTTTCATGGGAACTCTCACGTTCGCGATCTCCATCTCTGTATCGATCCCGTCGCCTATCTCTATCACTTGACTCGCTTGTTCGTCTCCTTCCATGGTGATCCTTTTCTCTCATTTTCTTTCGCTCTTCGGCTTCTTTCTCCTTAGCAAGCTTTTCTTCTTCTCTAGCTTTCTCTTTACCTTCCTGGTGATCGCAAGACTTAATCAATAAAAACAATTTGGTTTACGAACACGCGAGAAAGGGATGGCAGTAAATAAGTTGGGGCTGCCTATCGCAAGGTATGACTAAAAGTAATGAGGTGTAAACTAGGATAGGTATTACCTTGCGTGCTGCAAGGAAAATCACGGGACCATTCCATAACCTATATGTTGCTTGCCAGTAACATGCGACTGTGTTCGCTCTGCAGCATCATTGGCTACTAGAAATGAACCGCATATTTTCGCACAGTGCCATTTTCTTCTCTTGGGCAACCATCAGCAGTTTATCCTGCTGTGGCTGCTTCGTTAGGGTTGACTTTTCAAGGTTAAGGATTTCCACCTGAGGAACATTGTAATGACTTTGTCAGTTTCAGCCATAAAAGATTTAGAACAGCAAATTTGGGTATGCTGAGTTTACCTTTTTCATAAGTGCCTCGGCTTCGTCAACCTTTCCTGCTTCACCAAGTGTCTCAACTTGTTCCAAAAGGCTTTTTATCTTTTCTTCAAGCACAGACAATTCTTCGGCCTTTTCAGGTGAAAGTGGAGGTGGGTTGGTATTTCAATTTCTTGTGCAAGGCGTTCACGACCACGCCTGATTTTGCGATCTAAATCTGAAACCTGGAACAAGGTATTCGGACTTATTGATATAAAGAAACTACCAAGGATGAGTGATTACTAAAAATGGACTTACAGCCTCTCACAGAAGTGAGCCAGCTCGGCTTCAAATTTAGGAACATAAGAATCATGCCTAGGAGAACTCTCAAAGCTAAAGCACAAAAACGGGATAAAATATAATCAACATCAGTCCGAAGGTTGGATGAATTCACAATGAGTTGAAATATATATCATCATATTCTGAGAAGCCATGTTCATATTAACCGAGTTAAACTTAAAACTATAGTACTGAAACTATGAAATGCACCTACAAGATATAAATGAATAAATAAATCAATCATAAAGGACAATACCTCTCCTTCAATTTTGGATCATGAATTTTAGGACAGACACCTGAGTATATGGGCATGAAGAGAAAAGCAACATTCATAAGTTCATAGCAGGCAAAACAAAAAATATAGTTAGGTGAAGACACTACAGATTGAAAGCTTTTTGTGGGTGATTAAAATAACATTTGTCTACACCTAATGTGTTTTCTAAGTATAAAAGCAAACCACAACATCAAAATAATCAATCCTCTTAATACGAATGAATTGAGAAATCACCTAGATCACTCCGTGTGTTGACAAACAAATCATGGGGACAGAACCGAATCATGTAGCAACCACAAACCTCCTTATCATCCCATTTAACTTCACGGTGCCCCTTTCTCTCTTCTTCGGTTAAATTCCGAGCTGCAGAAACATAATAAAGTATTTGTAAACAACAGGGTTAGTTTGAGAGCTCCCCCAGATAGAAATTTAATAAAGATTAGTGAGGTAACTGAAAACCCTGAAACAACATGAGGAAAGCTGCACTCGAGTGCCATGTGGACATTTGGGTCGAAAACAGAAATGATAATGGGTCATAACTCAGAAGAGTGGTTTTAGATTTATAAAGTTTTGTGCAAAACTATGCATGTCTATGCAGTATACTTTTCGGCCCGCAGCAGAGTCCCATATTCACTAAAACGAGCAAAGTTAAGAACTAACTATGTGTGGCAATTGGGGAAAAGGCTGAGAGGTAAGGAAACAACCTTGGGTTCAGTGTCCTAGTTGCTACATCCACAAAACAACCAGAGAATTTAGACATCCGAATACAGTAGATAAATGGTGCCAAGTAGTGGATAACAAATATTGCATTAATCAGAAACTGTGACCTTCTCATCATAAACTAAAAGCATTATGCTAGTCCCAAAACTCCAGAGATAAGCACCACATATAGCTAAATTTAACGATTGACGTACATAAGCCAGCTCTATGTTTTCTCTAAGCTGTAATATGCTACAAACTAGCGTCATAAAAATCGAAAATTGTACTAATCGATGCTCTACGCATAAACGAAGGCCTATGCTTTTTTATATTCCTAATTAGGCCGAAAGCGATTGAACAGTAACTAACCTGAGCCCATGAGTTCGTCAAGCAAAGCCCTCTGAGCATCCATTGCCGGGGAAGGTAAACAACAATCCAAGTGAGGAACTCGAAATTTTTTTTCAAAAGAAGCGGTGCCTAGGGTTTTCTACGGATCGAAGTCGATTTTTATTTCGTTTACTTTTATATAACTCTTCACAGGAGTGACATCATTATTCCATTTTCCCAATAAAGTATATGCAATAATATATATAATATATTCTAAGAAAATATTGGTCTGGGACGATAACCGTAACATTTGGTAGTTCAAGCACCATTTCCCGGTTTAGTCTTCTTTCATTGAATAATCTTCATAACACTTCCAATTTTTTTTTTTTTATATATTATACTTATTCCCTTATCCGTTATTTTTCTTTTATAAATTTTAAAATAATATTTCATCTTAAAATACAACTATATATCTCATAATTGAAATATTAAATATAATTATATTTTAAGCACATACATAGAGTCAAAAAAATCTATACATAAAAGAGACAAAATTTGATTATATACTTTTTTTTGGAAACTATAGTTTAATGAATATTAGCTAAATACGCAATAAAGTCCTCAATACTATTTTATCTAAATAAAATTTTACCTAAAGAGAAACTATTAAATAACAAAAAAGGTATGTATTAGAGTGTCAAAAGAAACAAAGAACACTTCTGGAAAATGAGTTCGAAATTCCACCACAATTATGACTCCACTCCACACTTTTTTTTCTTCTTGTACTTATCCGTTCTATGAAGGAGGTAGAGCTGTCAAAGTGGCCCGTGCCCCGCCCCGCTAAAGTGGCGGGTTGGGCTGAGCTTTTTCAGACCCGCCAGGAGGCGGGACTAAGCGGGCCAGCCCGCACGGGACGCGGGCTTGGCGGGGCGGGGCGGGGCGGGCTAGCCCGTTGGCCGGTCCGCCATTATTGTAATATATAATATATTAAATTATATTATATAGAAAATAACTAAATATAGAAAATAAAACTAAATTAATTAGATAATATAATTAAAAATGTCATTAATTATGTATAATTAATGTCATATTTATTCATAATTTATTAATAAATACCATAATTAATAAAAATTATTAGTAAATTTAAATTTTAAATTAAAAAATAGAAAAGAAAATTATTAGGCGCGCGGGCGGGCTTTTTAGGCCCCCAAGACAGCGGGCCAGCCCGCCCGCCAAATTGACAGTACTAGAAGGAAGGAACCAAATCTACGAGAAGCGACAAAAGTTCCCACGAAGGAAAAAATGAGAAGAAAAGCAAACACATCACCAATCCCAATTTTTCTGTTTGCTGTAATAAACACGGCAGTAATCCATCCATTACTCAATCAAAGGCAAGTACATATATGCTTTTCGCCAAAATGAAATATATCAGTGAATGGGCATCAAATTCTTCTCCTGGAAATGATCATATGATGACACATATTTTTGAGAAATTCCCGTGGGGTGTTTAACCCATTACTATTGCCGGGTGAATTTGTGACGTATCCAGTTGCCCCTAGAGATTAGTCTCACCTATGGAGTGCGTGGAGCCTTTTTTAGGGGTGTTCATCGGTCGGTTCGGTTCGGTTTTTTCAAATTTCTGTTCGGTTTTCGGTTTTACGTATGCTTAATATGATATCTGAACCGTTTTAATTTGGTTTGGTTAGGATTTTTATAGTTCGGTTTGGTTTCTTTTTGTTCGGTTTTTCGGTTAGGAATTTAATACTCCCTCCGTCCCGTTATCTTTCCCACATATATTGGTGGTTACGCAAATTAAGATAGTATTATTATAATAATATAGTACAATGAAAAGGTAAAAAAGTGTATATGTTGACACGTCTTTAAGAAATTTAATATTATTATATTGATTGTTTGTGATAGTTTTTTTTGCTAAATAAGGAAAGGTGATAAAACTATTGGGACACCCGAAATGAAAAAATGTGATAAAATTAGTGGGACGGAGGGAGTATCAACAAAAAAATCTTATGAGCTGAAACTACATATAACAATTTATGATTATTAAAAAACAAGGAAGATTTATGGAACTTGACATGTAGCAAAATAATTCAAAGGTCCGAAAAAAAAACTACTGGAACAAAATCTAACCAAAATATAAAAACATTCATCTGAAGATACTATGTTATTTTTGGAGAAAAATAGTATTTGATTGGTGAGGTGTAATACCCGGGTCCCGTGAGTAAGTTGGCCAATAAATTTGCATACATATTATATGATATATGAGTGCATGTTATGTGCTTAGGTGATTCTACGGAACTTTTCTATGTGTTACTGCTAGCAGAATGACCAATTTAATAAGAAACTCGAATTAGACCTAAAGAGTTTATATAAGGTGAGAAAATTCCAATAAAAGCTAATTACTAGAATATAAGATTTTAAATCATAAGGTTTTTCTTTAGATGGAGTATGCAAACTTGACTGATATGTAACTATTTTAATAATATAATATCGAAAGTTACTTAGAATTTTTATATGGTTCGATGACTTAGCTAGTACTGTCAATCCGGCCCGCGGCCCGCGGGCCGGCCCGCCCAGCCCCGCCAAAAGGGCGGGGCGGGATGAAATTTTTTAGGCCCGCTGAAGGGCGGGCCTGAGCGGGCCAGCCCTCGCGGGCCGCGGGCTTTGGCGGGGCGGGGCGGGCTAGCCCGCGGGCCGGCCCGCCAATTTAAGGTATTATATATATTATATAATATATACTAAATCTATAATAAATATTAAGTTAATTAGATATTTAATTATTATCATATTTATTAATTAAAAAATCATTAATTGCATATTTCTATCTAATTTTAATAAATTCAATAATTAATAATAAATTATTAATAAATTAAAAGTTTTAAATTAGATTAAATAATATTAATTATTTTTTTAATGGGCGGGCCTGGCCCGCCGGGCCCGCGGCCCGCCGCGGGCGGGGCGGGCTCCTATTTTTAGGGCCCGCCAAACGGCGGGCTTTGGCGGGCGGCGGGCCGGCCCGGCCCGCCCCGCCAATTTGACAGCTCTAGACTTAGCTATGAGGGGAAAGGAATTTTAATAATAAAATAATAAGTTTTGTTCGGAAGAAACTTTCGAAGACCTAGAAATATTTATATTTAACTATGAGGGTTATTTCTTAGGAACTTGATAAGCACGGTTAAAGTAGACATAAATGCCATTTACCTACTTCCACACGCAAACATGAGTTAAGATCAGAAACATACTTCATATCATACGAAGATCTTCGAAAATTAAGTGCTGAAAGGAGAAGAGTAGCTCAAACAACAGAACTTCAAAGGGTATAATTTTTACTCTGATTTCCTTTTCATCCTAAAAGTTTATAACTTAGCATGTTATACTAATTAGTAGGCACGACGAGTTACACTTGTTTGAGTTTTTCATGTTTGAATTTTCATTGGTTTAAATCTAATCAAATTTTTATGAAGTTTATACGATATCTGTAGTGTTCTTTAAAAATAAATAACCCTTTTAATCGAAGGTTTGGTGATTTGTTTTGATAAGATTTAATGTTAATATATGAGTGATTTCTGAAAATTTGAATATATTTGAAGTTCTTATAAAATTTATACTGTTCTTGGAGGAAACAATTTTGATCTGAGGGTTTCAAGAAACCTAAATGTTAAAGATGTTTTGAAGTCGTAAAAGTAAGTTTCACGAACCCTAAAAAGTTTACAAATTAAGTATAAGTCAATGTTTTTCACGAATTTGGTAAGCTTAGTAAATTATATAATTATACAATGAGTTTCACGAATTGATACTAGGCAACAAAGGTCACCAATTGAGAGAATTGCGAATTGTGTAAGCAACCTAAACAAATAAAATAATATTATACGTACATGCAAATATAATAATGTCTAGCAAATGACTAGCACTTTCACGAATTGAGGTTTGTGTATGCACTATGAAAAGGCCACGAGGCTTAAAGGAATAAAATAATGTCATGCACTATGTAAGCTTAGCTATATCTGTAGTGAGCCTCACGAGTTAAAAGTGACTTTACGAATTGTGAGGAGTGGGAACTTTACGAATTGTGAGGTGTAATGCCACTAATTATATAAACTTAGCGAATTATATATTAGGCCATGAATTTCACGAATGATATCAAGTTGGCGAACTGGATAAAATCGCGAAGTGGAGTAGACTTCGTGAAATGGAAAGTTCACGAATAAAATAAGGGTTTCGAGGGGTTCGCGAAGTTAGGAGAAATTAAACTAGTTCGCGGGTCTGACTTAACTTAGCAAATCCTTTTAAATGGCTATGTATCTAATACAATTCCATACCTGATATTTCAATATTTAGGAAATACGAGAACTAGATAGTTAAATATATTAGATAGTATACTGACCTTTTAATTTTATGCTTAAGGTTGAAATTTGGGATTTCGCCGGATCAGTAGTAAATAATTCCCGGACGACAGGTAAGTGGGAATTTCAACTACAACACATAAATTGTTTGTACGAACGTGAATTACGCGGCTATCTGTTTATATGAGATTATGTGAATTATTTGCTACATGTGATGACATGGCATGAATTTTAGTACTGTTCACGTGAGCATGAACACGTGCATACACGACATGCATGAGAATGGTGAGATGAGCGTATGCATATAATATAATGTCGCTTGAAAGCGATGGATATTTGCCGATATAGGCATCTGATGTCGACTCACAGTTGAGTACTGCTTCTATGACACCATGACGACCTGGTACGTCGTCGGATATATTTTTATTATTTGGACAGAATGCCCTGAATTGCGGTAGGTGCGACCTGGAGGAGGCGATTCGAGGGTGGCAGCGACACCGAGGGTATCTCTGGCATTGGCGACCCCGAAGTGGGCTACCAGCGTGAGCGTCCGCGGAACAACAAGTACCCATTGGGCCGAATGGCAGGCCGTCATGCATCCCAGCGGGAATTGGGCCGAAATGCGTGACTGGTATTTTATGGTTCATCACCCTTTGTGGATTGCTGGACCATTGTCCTTATTGGAATTGAGCTCTGAAAATGATGCATAGTATGTCAGTCGAGGGCCCTGAGAGATATGAGATTTAGTTTGATCCTATTAGGGTCTGAATGCATTGGCGCGGATGCCTTTGCAAATGAGACACGTGCACGGCATGCATCATTCCTACTTACTAAGCTTTATAGCTCATCCCATATTTTATGTGTTGTAGGTACGCGCGACCGCAGTACGTGGTCGCTTACGACAGCAAGGCTATCTTTTGAAGCTTCCAGTGACTTCTGAGGATGGTGTGTACATGAATGCGACCCGTGGGGCGAAAGTTAGGATTCCTTTTGTTGCAATTAGGAACCATCCTATGTGATTAGGTTGGAAGCAATATTTTGACTTGTACAAAACGAATTTCTTATATAAAAGGAAAAATTTTACCCACATTTTCGCGTATTAATTATTTCATATTGACATTAGCCACGTAAGTTAGCGTTAGAATTGGTAAGTAGATGGCGGGGTGCCACAGGTGGTATCAGAGCTTCGGTTGAAGTTTCTGTAGACTGTTCATGTACACACACACTCAAAAGTACGGAAGCGGCCTTGCTAGTAAGTTTCTATTACGGTGAGTTCTTGTTTGCGTTGCATAATTTATTGGCCGTAGGGATTATCAGGGTAAATAAGAATGGGCAGAACAAGAGGTGATAGCAGTGGGAGTTCCAATCGGGGCAAGGAACCCGGATACCAACTGATAATCGCGACACGACGATTATCCAACTTACTGAACTAGTGCGTCAGCAGTCCGCCCAGATTCAAGAACTAATTCAGCAACGGAACACTGGCGGACAGCAAAGTAGTGGGCTTTCTCAAGCCGAAAGAATAAAGATAGTAGGAGAAAGATTTCAGAAGTTAAATCCTCCAACTTTCGAAGATGCGATTGACCCAACTTCGACCGAAAACTCGCTAAGGACCTTAGAGAGCATGTTCCAGTATAGCAGAATTCCCGAAGAAGAGAAGGTCCTATGCGCTGCATTCCTGTTGCGAGGGAGTGCAGGTCACTGGTGGGACACAATCTTAGCCATTGAAGACCCTCTTACAATGAGTTGGGATCGTTTCAAGGAACTATTTAGGAGTAAGTACTTCACCGCTCCAGTACGGGCCCAACGAATGAACGAGTTCATTAACTTACGCCAGGGCCCGATGATAGTGGCGGAGTATATACGGAAATTTGAACAGCTGTCCAGGTTTGCAGCTCATATGGTGAGCACGGATGCATTAAAAGTTGAACGCTTCCTGGAAGATCTGAAGCCAGAACTTTACCGAGACGTAAATATGGCCGAGCTTCAAGGAGTTACGTATGCTCAAGTTGCTTAACGCGCTTTAGTGGCTGAGCAAGCGCAAATCAGAATCATTCGAGCCCAAAAAGCAAAACGGAAGTTCGTACAAGGGCCACAGTGGAGTGGAGGAAGCCAAAAGAAGCAATTTGTCTCAAAGAGCACAAGGCCTAATTTTCATAACAAACTCGGACTGCCTCAGCAGTTTAACCCGAACCAGGGAGACCCCCAATGGCACCAATATGCCTGAAGTGCACTCGACGACATACGGGCATTTGCTTCTCAGAAAATGCTAGCTGCTTTAGGTGTGGCAAATCGAAGAGCATGCCCTGGGAAAGCATCTGGGAGTCAAACGACTGTACATGCCAGACCACCAACAGTACCTGCCAGAGTTTACACGATAACATCAGAAGAGGCGGAGACAGGCCCATCAGTAGTAGCAGGTACCCTATCTATCCATCATATCTCGACATGCATATTAATAGATTCAGGAGCCACACATTCATTTGCATCATCTAAGTACGTGACGAGACTCGGGATTACGCCTCAACAATCCGACTGTGAGTATAGTGTAACCATTCCACATGGAGCTTCGACTCGAACTAATTTAGTTTTACGAGAATGTCTAGTGTTAGTGAATGATAGAGAACTCCCCTAGACCTTATAGTTATACCTATAAATGATTATGAAGTGATCCTAGTGTTAGTGAATGATCGATTGTAATCATAAGACAGTCACGTTCAACACAGAGGGAAATAAACCATTTGTCTTTACGGGAACTAGCAAGAGCAACAAGATTCCCAAAATTTCTGCGATGAAAGCACAAAGATTAATCAAGGCAGGATGTGAAGCCTATCTTGTTTTCGCCATAACATCAGAAGAGCATCAAATCCCGAAGCTAGAAGTGGTTTCAGTGGTACGAGAATTCCCCGATGTTTTCCCAGAAGATTTACCCGGACTTTCCCTTGATCGTGAAATTCAGTTCACGATTGATTTAGTACCCGGAGCTGCACCTATTTCAAAAGCTCCATATCGTTTAGCTCCAACATAAATGAAAGAACTGAAAGAACAATTGGATGAGTTGTTGCAGAAGGGATTCATTCAGCCAAGCTTTTCACCCTGGGGAGCACCGGTTCTATTTGTCAAGAAGAAAGATGGATCAATGCGGCTATGCATCAATTACAGAGAATTAAATAAGATCACAATCAAGAACAAGTATCCCCTCCCCATAATTGATGATCTATTCGATCAGTTACAAGGAGCGACAGTATTTTATAAGATAGATCTGAGGTCAGGACATCATCAGCTGAAAATTCGCAAAAGGAATATTCCAAAAACGGCCTTCAGCACCCGATACGGGCACTATGAATTTTTAGTCATGCCTTTTGGGCTGACTAACGCGCCAGCAGCATTCATGGACCTAATGAACCGCATATTCAAGCCATTCCTGGATAAGTTCGTCATTGCATCGATGACATCCTTATTTATTCAAAGACAAGAAAGGAGCATGAACAACATTTGAATTTTCGTCCTTGAGATACTACGTGAGAAGCAATTGTACGCTAAGTTCAAGAAATGTGAGTTTTGCCTGGATCAAGTCGCGTTTCTTGGACATATCATTTCAGGAGCAGGAATTTCAGTAGACCCGAGCAAGATATAAGCTATCAACAGTTGGCCCCAACCGACGAATGTAACTGAAGTACGAAGCTTTCTTGGACTGGCGGGATACTACAGTAAATTTATTAAAGACTTATTGAAGACCGCATCGACGTTAACGAAGCTGACTAGGAAAGATACTCCATTCCATTGGAGCAATGAGTGCGAGCGAAGCTTTCAAGAATTAAAAAGACGACTCACTTCAGCCCCAGTCCTGACGATACCCACAGGAACATGATGATTTTCTATATATAGTGATGCATCGAAGAATGGGCTGGGATGCGTTCTAATGCAAAATGGAAAGGTTATTGCGTACGCCTCGCGACAGCTAAAAGATTACGAGAAGAATTATCCAACACACGATCTGGAACTCGCAGCAGTTGTGTTTGCTCTGAAGATCTGGAGATATTATCTGTACGGTGAACGCTGCAAAATTTTCACAGATCACAAGAGCTTAAAGTACTTCTTCACTCAAAAGGACTTAAATATGAGACAGCCACGATGGCTAGAACTTGTTAAGGATTATGACTGTGTAATTAACTATCACCCAGGAAAAGCCAATGTAGTAGCAGATGGTTTAAACCGAAAAACTGCGAGTACCGAGTTACAAAGACTCGGAGTGGAAATTTTACCAATGGGTGAAATAGAAACAAGGCTAGCAGCATTAACTCTCCGACCAACATTGATGGAGCAAATCACGAAAGCGCAACAGAACGACGAATTATAGTCAAAGCTCAAGGAAACTCAAGTAGAACAAAGGCCATCAGACTACAAGATACGAGAAGACGGAAGCTTGTACTATAGGAACCGAATATACGTTCCCAATGACACGGAGCTTCAGAAGATGATTATGAATGAAGTGCATGCCACGGTTTACTCAATTCACCCAGGAGCGACAAAGATGTACAGGGACTTACGAACCAATTATTGGTGGCCAGGGATGAAAAGAGAAATAGCGACCTTCGTTAGTCAATGTCTAACATGTCAGTAGATAAAGGCAGAGCACCAACGACCAGCAGGAACTTTGCAGTCTCTGCCAGTACCTGAATGGAAATGGGATCACATCACAATGGACTTCGTCGTCGGCTTGCTGAAAACAGTGAAAGGCCACGACGCTATATGGGTAATCATTGATCGGTTGACCAAATCTACCACTTTTTGCCGATCAACTTGACCTTCTCATTAGAGCGATACGCAGAATTATATGTGCAAGAAATAGTTCGACTCCACGGAGTTCTCATTTCCGACCGTGATTCGAGGTTCCTATCTAAATTCTGGATGAGCCTGTAGAAAGCAATGGGAACCAAACTTTCTTTCAGTACTGCCTATCATCCCCAAATCGGCGGGCAGTCAGAACGAACAATCCAGACATTGGAAGATATGTTAAGGGCGTGCGGCCTCGATTTTAAAGGGAATTGGAGCCGATATCTTCCATTGATCGAATTCTCATACAACAACATTTATCATGCAACGATCGGAATGGCTCCATATAAAGCGTTAAACGGACGCAAATGCAGATCCCCAATACATTGGGATGAGGTTGGAGAACGAGCAATATTAGGTCCCGACTTAGTACAAGAAATGACGAAGGCCATTTCGAGAATACGAGAAAGAATGAGGACGGCTCAAAGTAGACAGAAAAGCTACACAGACAAAGGCGTAGACCACTAGAATTTGAACCAGAGGATTATGTATTCCTAAAAGTGTCCCCAATGAAAGGCGTGAAGCGATTTGGGAAAAAGGGCAAGTTAAGTCCGCGTTATATAGGACCATTCCGAATCCTCAGAAAAGTCGGCGAAGTGGCATATCAACTCGAATTACCAGCCTACCTAGCTCAAATATATCAACGCTGCGAAAATACATCGCCGATCCTAGTCATGTGCTGAGTAATGAAGCTCTCCACCAACAACTAAAGCCAGATTTGAGCTACGAAGAAAAGCCAGTGGAAATATTGATGTATGAAGTGAAGCCCTTAAGAAATAAAGAGATTCCATTGGTAAAAGTGTTGTGGCAGAATCAATTGATAGAAAAAGCTACGTGGGAACGGGAAGATGATATGTGGAACCGTTACCCTGAACTTTTTCTCCCTATCTGATTTCGGGGACGAAATCCCTTTTAAGGGGGGTGAGGATGTAATACTCGGGTCCTGCGAGTAAGTTGGCCAATAAATTTGCATACATATTATATGATTATATGAGTGCATGTTATGTGCTTAGGTGATTCTGCGGAACTTTTCTATGTGTTACTGCTAGTAGAATGACCAATTTAATAAGAAACTCGAATTAGACCTAAAGAGTTTATATAAGGTGAGAAAGTTCCGATAGAAGCTTATTACTAGAATATAAGGTTTTAAATCATAGGTTTGTTCTTTAGATGAGTATGCAAACTTGACCGAGGCAACTATTTTAATAATACAATAACGAAAGTTACTTAGAATTTTTATACGGTTCGATGACTTAGCTATGAGGGGAAAGGAATTTTAATAATAAAATTAGAAGTTTTGTTCGGAAGAAACTTTCGAAGACCTAGAAATATTTATATCATTTAACTATGAGGGTTATTTCTTAGGAACTTGATAAGCACGGTTAAAGTAGATATAAATTCCATTTACCTACTTCCACACGTAAACATGAGTTAAGATCAGAAACATACTGTTAGGAATAATTTATTGTGTTCAATCAAAATAGGTTATCTTAATCTTGTAGTTTAGTCTAAGCTAGGACCCAATTGTAAATATACCCGACTTGTTGGTATATTAGTTATATTGGGCCCAATTAGCCCATTGCCCAATTAGCCCATTAGGGCATATGTATATATACCCTAAACACATTAGTGTTTAGGGTTGCTGATTCATTAATAGAGTTGACGACTTTTCTGAAGAACTCGCGCGCTCTCTGTTCCAACTCTACAATCCGTCTCGTGGTATTACTCATTTATTGCTTCCGCATCGTATAAGGTAATACTAATCCTATGAATCAGTACAAGGTTGGATAAAATCGGCCTAACAAGTGGTATCAGAGCCGAAATCGTGGATTAATTCATCGAAATCTTCTGATATTCTTATGATATTCTTTTTCTCGGTTCTGAATTTCTTATTTTTCTCTTTCGCTCTGTGTTCCAAAGATTATCATTCCTTCTCGTCCAAATTCCCATATTTTTCTCGGCTTCTGAAGAACGCATAGGTGTATATCTGCCTTCCCGTAATTCTTGATCGAAATATTATCAGTTTTTTCAGCCGAAGAACAGATTTTGACGACGAACAGGAATTTTTTTGCGAAAAGGAGATAATTCTCGAGATCTTTATCGAAATCTGCGGTCAATTTTAAGGTTCTTGAAATATTCCTCGAAGTCGACCTCGACATCAAGTCTGTATTGGACACTGTGTATTTAAATCTCGATATCAAGATCTCGACATCTCTAACTACCAAGATCTCGACATCTTCATTAAAATAAGAATTTCGACATTTCTATTCGACATTTCTATTCGACATTCTATTTCGACATTTCTATTCGACATTTCTACTCGACATTTCTATTCGACATTTCTATCTCGACAGTTCTATTCGACATTTTCTTCCCGTCCTTAATTCAAATCTCAATTTGCTTTCAATCAATCTCAAGGTTCTCGAGATCCTAGATTTATAAAATCAATTTTAGATCCCAACCTCAAATCCTTGAGCCTTCGTTATTCATTTCGAGAAAACTTCATTATCACTCTTCGAATACTTTTTTCCTCGACATTTGAAAACATCTCGACATCTTCCTTAATTGAAATTCAACCTTCTCGACATTTAGAAGTCATATATCGAAATCTTCTTCCTATCATTGCCGACATTCTCTTCGAAATATCCTTCAATTTCTAAGTCCTCGAATTTTTTATTTTAATGCTCTCGAGATCCTATTATTGACTTCGAGAAACATATCTGATCTCAGGTTATGACACGTTCACAAATCAAACTTAATGCTTTACTTTCATTGTCGAACTCCATACCTCGAGATCCTAAGTCGAACATTAGTGTAGTAGCTATTGCACGTCATTTTCCCCTTATCACTGAGTCATAATTTCAGCAAACACGTGGCCTTAGCTCTTCCTTTCTCATCATTGTTATTTAATCATTACATATATTTATTAAAAAAAATAAAAAATCACAACTTCATTCTACATATCTCGACATTCTCTTTCATTTCGATATCTGGATTGCTATTCACCGCCCCCTTTTTACTTGTTACCGCCCCCTAAGGGCTAGGAAAAGACGATTTTGCCCTTATGATATTTAAATTAATTTAAAAAGAGAAAATTATAATAAACAAGAAAAAATATCTATATAAAGCTCTGTCCAGACAACACTTTTCAAATCGCATATCCAAATCAGACCAAAAAAAAAAAACTGAAATCGCAATGGATCGCCAACAGGGACTAGGAAAGGGAAAGGGTTTTTTCTCACGACTGGTAAGCCAAATTAACGTATTTTCGTTCGGCGAAAAAAAAAAAACCGACCGAAATCAATTTTCGGTCGGTTACAATACTGACCGAAATAATTTCGGTCAGTATTGTAACCGACCGAAAATTGATTTCGGTCGGTTACAGTGCCGACCGAAATCATGCTTCGGTCGGCTATAGTGCCGACCGAAATCACGCTTCGGTCGGTTACAGTGCCGACCGAAATCATGCTTCGGTCGGCACAGTAGTGACCAAAATCAGGTTTCGGTCTGTGTAGTACCGACCGAAACCAAATTTCGGTCGGTTACAGTACCGACTTTCGGTCGATTTTTTTTTTAATCTTTTAATTACAGTATATTTTATTTATAGTATTTATTTATATTATTTATTTGTATTATTTATTTGGGTTATTTATGTGTATTATTTATTTGTATTATTTATTTGTATATTTTATTTGTATATTTTATTTATATTATTTATTTGGTTTATTTTATTTGTATTATTTATTTGGGGTATTTATGTGTATTATTTATTTGTATTATTTATTTGTATATTTTATTTGTATATTTTATTTATATTATTTATTTGGATTATTTAATTACAGACCAAGGGTGAAAAGACCCTACCCGGGGGAAGCAGTAGACCCCCCCCCCCCCCCCGTTGGATTGTGCCGGATGATGGAGCATCGTTTGAGTCATCCGGCGACGATCTGCCACCGGCCTCCTCAGGTAATTCCATTCTCCTCTATAAACTGACGTGCGATGTCGTGTCTTAAAATACGTAAAAGAAATTAAATTTATTTTTGCGTTATTCGTGAAAAATGAAATAGGGAGCAAGCGATCCAGGGTCACATATGACGATTCGTGGAGGGTGCAGGGGCCACAGCCCGGTGGTCCATATGATGACGAGGTGATCCCTAGTTATCTGGGGCACATCACGCCCCGCATCTGGACGGGTGAGGAGGAGAGACCCCTGCTGAAGTGCGAGCAGCGGGGGTTGGTGCTTGGGAAGCTGAAGAATTGGTACTCCAAGTTTCCGCCGGAGACGCAGAGCCAGATCGATGGCACGGGGCTTGCGCACCTCACGGATGCTATGATGGGTCAGTTGGACCAGCCTCTACTCAGCGCTTTTGTGGAGCGCTGGCATCCAGTCACGAACACCTTCCACATGCCGTGGGGGGAGATGAAGATCATGCTCCACGACGTCGAGCAGATCCTGCGTATCCCGATCGACGGAACGACGGTATCGGGGACACCAGACGCCGGCGACCAGAAGATGGCGGCGAGGGAGATTATGGGCATCTCCGCGGACGCGCTCAGGGAGGGTTGGAGAGGCGGTGGGCTTCTGATTAACGACGTGATGCAGCAGATGTTGGAGAGGCGGCCGGCGGGGTTGCAGGCGATCGCTTGGTTGTGGATTCTGCTGGGGTCGACGCTGTTCGTCGACGGTAGCGGGAGCCGGGTGAAGCCGGACATCATGCACGAGTTCTACCGGTCGTTGTCCTCTGCCAGGGGTTACTCGTGGGGTTCGGCCGTTCTCGCTTACCTTTATCGCTGGCTTGGAATGGCAAGCAGGGCGGATGCGAGGGGATTAGCTGGGCGCCTCTCGTTACTGTAGGCGTGGATCTACGAGTACTTCCCATGCTTCCGCCCACACCGTCTCCCCCATCATGTGGAGCCTGGCGAGGCACGATCACGCATGTGGTCTGTATGTCAGCCAGAGCGGACGGTCCATCGCTTGATTGCTATCCGCCGTCAGATAGATGTCATGTCTGCAAGCGAGGTATCTTTACAATTTAAGTCTCAATTTTCGTTGGATGATATACAATTTTTTAAATATTTTCAGGTTGCTTGGCTGCCGTACGGTCCCGATCCAGTGTCGCAGCAGCTGAGGACGATTTTCATGGGATGGGTTATATATCGCGACATCGTTGAGCCCTACTCGCCCTCGAGAGTGTTGCGCCAGTTGGGGTACGTGCAGGTCATCCCGCCGCCGATGAATCCGCCACGGAAGGCGGTCATGCCAGCAGACCCGACGAGGTATAAGGTGCATCATTCTGTAGATGCAGCAGAACATGCTTGGCGTCAGTTCCCGTACGCCTCCATCCTCAACCTCTCGTACCTCAATCGTGCCACCGCGCAGTACCTTGGTGAAACCGTTGGAGGGTACATGGACTGGTATGAGATGCATTCTCATCGTCGCCTGCTTTCGACGGAGCAGGGATCCTCATCGTGGTGAAACGACGCGTACGGACGAGTTCCGACAGAGGCTGAATGACATCAACGACCGGTGGCGCCAGGCCCCTTGACGCTGTTGCTATTGTATTTTTTATCTTTTATTGTATCGGACGGATTTTATATATGTTTTCAATATTTGTTTGCATATTTATTCCGTTTCGAATATAAATATACAAATAAATAATAAAAATAAATAATAAAAATAAAATATCCAAATAAATAATACAAATAAAATATACAAATAAATAATCAAAATAAATAATCCAAATAAATAATATAAATAAATAACCGAAATAAATAATACAAATAAATAATCCAAACAAATAATAAAAATAAATAATCCAAATAAAATATACAAATAAATAATCCAAATAAATAATACAAATAAATAATCCAAATAAAATATACAAATAAATAATCCAAATAAATAATATAAATAAATAATCAAAAGAAATAATCCAAATAAATAATATAAATAAATAACCCAAATAAATAATACAAATAAATAATCCAAACAAATAATAAAAATAAATAATCCAAATAAAATATACAAATAAATAATCCAAACAAAATATACAAATAAATAATCAAATAAAATATACAAATAAATAATCCAAATAAATAATATAAATAAATAATCAAAATAAATAATATAAAAAAAAATTCGACCCGAAATCAAATTTCGGTCGGTTACAGTACTGACCGAAAATTGATTTCGGTCGGTACTACAACGACCGAAAATTGGTTTCGGTCAGTACAGTACAGACCGAAACACGATTTCGGTCGGTACTGTACCGACCGAAACACGATTTCGGTCGGTGCTGTACTGACCGAAATCGATTTTCGGTCAGTTTTTTTTTTCGGTCGATTTGAAATTCGAACAATGTTTTACGTTAATTTGGCTTATCAGATGCGAAAAATAGGCCGTTTTCTCTTTTTAAATTAATTTAAATATCATAAGGGCAAAATCGTCTTTTTCCAGCCCTTTAGGGGGCGGTAACAAGTAAAAAGGGGGCGGTAAATAGTAATCCCCTTTCGATATTCAACACTATCTCGACATTCACTTCCATTATCAAATTAATTCCAACTCATCAATTCATCGAGAAGATTCCTTGAAGGCAAGTCCCAAATTCTTTGAAATCCACATCTACGATTGAAAAAAAATAATATTAATAATAAATAATAAATAAATAAATTGATTTCATCTTTCGACATTCACAGTTTTCTTAATAAACAAAAAAAAAAATAATAAATATAAATTATTTAATATATATACATATATATAAATATCTATATTATTAGTACTATTAATTAATCAACTAATTTAATTAAATTTTGTGATTATTTTAATTATTATTAAATATATATATATACATATATATAAATATCTATATTATTGGTCCTATCTATCTTTCTAACTTTGTTTGATTCGTCTAAGATAAGCTGATCAACACGATTAAGATCCACATCCAACCTACTGCAAGATTGGCACATATAGAAAATGTGGTTAGTATCTTTTTCGAAGTTTTCGACATTATCTCAAAATTTTCAGGTGCGCACCAAAAATTTTCGACTCTCATAATTGTTTCGAAACTTCACGGTGTCTCCAACAAAACCAAAATTTTTCCAGAGCTGAACTTTCAATAGCCACTTTCAATATATCTTATATGTCGTATCATTGGGAACAGAAAGTGAATGAACAAGCTAAAGAAATTAAGGAATTAAAGCATGAATTACTTGAGCTAAATCATCTAGAACTCAAAGCAACTGAGTGGAATGTAGCCGCTCAACAATATGAGATTATTTTTAAATACCTCAATAAATGGTATACTAGACCTATCCCTTTAGAGACAATTATTGCGAAGCTAGTCGACCAAAATTCTTTTTCGACGCTTGACGGGGAAAACGATTTATATTGTAATAGACCTATCTCCTGGTTGGAAATTCCGGAGGTTGCCAGTAAAATTTCCAAATTAAACGCAACCTTGGAGTCGGAAAGAGTAGGTTTTCAAGCAGAAAAGCAAAAACTTTTAGAGGAGATATCAAATCTAAAAAATTCCCCGCCCTTAACTGTGCCAAATAATCCTTCTATAGAAATATCATTGTCTAAGCAGGATAAGGGAACTCAAATTGACGCTTTTGTTCCTAAAATTAAAACAGAGAAAACTTCTACTAATAATTCTAAGTCATTATTGACTGAAGCTGAAACGTCAAGTAAAAGTCGAGCTTTAAAGATAGCTAAGGAACAAATGAAAATTAGGAAGGAGAAAGAAAAGGCAAAGTTGCTGCGAAAATTAAAGTCGAAAATTTTCAAGAGTTTCCCTCTCCTATTCCTATCAAAAGAGAAGCGTGCAAAGAAGAAGTTCCAAGCTCAAGCAAGCGAACTTGTCAAGCCCCAAAAGCATCTCATTCTTTAAAGAATGATAGATGTGGAATTGCTTACCCATTCAAAAATCATCATTTTGATGTGAATCGTGTGAACACTTCACGTAGGAAGAACATTTCATGTACTAACAATGCCTATAATTCTATATGTTCTTATGCCTTCCTCAAATATTCAGTCCATGTTAAGTCTGAGAAACATCTTATGCGGCTGGTTTCGGAGAAAATTTTTAAATCTTCTTCGAATAACACGTTCACCTGTGCTGAAATGTCATATCCGTGTCAAATTAGTCCTAAATGGGTGCCTAAAGCTACATTAATGGATGATTTAGGACAAGTTTTGACACCCTATGTGCTTAACCCGTTTTCTGCTAATAAGGGAGGACCCATCCAAAAATGGGTACCAAAGTCCCGATAATTTTTTCTTTGCAGATATCCCAGCATGAGTAGGTACTAAGAGAGCTGCTC
>JAPQWV010003146.1:0-45000 GCA_027422505.1 Craterostigma plantagineum
CTTTCAAGTGTCTTGTGAATTTTTAGGCGTGACAATGATCGAAGCAAAATAATCTGACCCCATACTATTAATAAAATTAGTATATTACAATACAAATAATAAAACAAAAATTATATATATAAGAATATATTTTTTTTTCGCACATTCTGATATGCAATTTTACTTTGCATTTGAGCTGAATTGTTGAAAATGCGAGTATTTGTGTTTCGCTCATACCCTCGCGCGATAGTATATATGTATAGGGGACCATGTATTTGAGTCAATTTTGATAAATCGCGTGTTTAGTAATTGTTACTTAGATTGATTTATCTGCGTTGATAAATCAATTAAGGTGCACAATTTGAGGGGGAGTTATGCCTTGAGCTCCAAACTATTTTGATAATCTTTCTCTAAGTGTTGCAGATTCAATGAGGAAGACTTCATGAATTGGAGCGCACGGCATTGGTAATTTGGATGTTTAAATATTTTGATCTTTAACGTGTTTTGTGAATTTGAATTTAACCAACCTATCTTGAAATGTTTCAGGGCGCCTAAATAGAAAAATAACTTCCAAAATTAACTCTAATATTCTCGACATTTTTTGCTCTTAGTATTGCAGATATACAAAATTTGACTATGGAGCCAGATGTCACCGTTCTGAAATTACAGGGAGTTAATTACATATATTTTTTCATACATAGGGGGAGCAATTATGTGGTTTTTACTCGGCATTAGAGTCGATCTGAAAACTCAGAAAAGCTTACTATCGCAAAACTTGGGTAAAATTATTAATTTTCAATCGCAGTTTCTCGAGCAAAAATTGATTTGGGACGGAATGTTAATTTTCGCTCCAAATTTGTCGAGCAAAAATCAAATAGGGACCTAATGAAAATTTTCGATCTGAGTTTCTCGAGCGAAAAACTCAAAATTAGATCTGTATCATTTGCACACTCAAAACGCCCAACCAGCACAGTCTGACACAGTAACTTTTGCAGTCGAAAATCCCTAAATACACTTGTAAACTCTTAATCGCAAAATTCATCAGTCGAAAATTTTTATCTCGCGCAAAACCCTTGTCAAAAGACGAAAACAAATTCTTCAAAAAATCCTTAATCTTTCAACTGATTTTCATCTTTTTAAGGTAGATTCGACATCTTTTAGGAGATTGCGTGTGTTTAAACTCTATTTGCGTCTATATTTTGTAATTTTTCACCAGATTTAATGATAGATTTCATGTGTCTGTAATGCGAAGCCTCGAAGGCTATTGTTCTGCGATTTTAACCTATTTCTATGTTTCATAGGGGTTTAGAATTGAGAAGTAAGATAGATTTTAGGTTTACAGTCACACTGATGGCGTAGATTTTTTATTCTCTGTTTTTTAGAGCAAAAATCTAAGTCTTGACCAAACTGGCTTTTGTGTTTGAAGGCGTCGAAGAACTTTTTCGATCGCCAACAGTTTCAATCGAATTTCAATTCGATTTGGGTCACTGTTTGCATCATAAAAGATATTTGATCACTAAAATTTTGACTTGGTCGCTAAGATAGATGATGTAGATCGAAATATAATTACATTCGAGAAATCTAATTTTTATTTTATGCGAGCGATGAGCGAAATAGATAAATTTGATGTAATTAAGTCTCGAGCGAAAAACTTAACATCGAAAACAGTAATTTCGATTTCAATTTTGTTCTCGTCAATTTTAGCGGCGAGAGAATTAATTTTTCGACGATAAAATTTATCGACCGAAAAAGTACTTAACGATAATTTTGATCGGTCGAAAATTTACTCGACGAGTGACCTAGTTTCTCGTTGTCAATTTTCTCGATCGTAAACTTTCACAGCAAAAATTTATTTTAAAATCGGAAAACTTTCTCGCTTGATAACTTTCACAACGAAAATTTTTTATTAAAGCCTGAAAAATTTCTCGATCTTAAATTTACACGGAATTCAATTTCTCGATCGTAAATTTACATGGAAATCAATTTTCTCGATCGTAAATTTACACGGAATTTTTTCTCGATCGTAAAATTTATCGGCTACAGTACCACGTTTTAAGTTCAAACACTTAGAAACTTTTCTAAGTCTTTTCCACTGTAGCAAAACTCAACAAATAAAATTTTCGATCGAAACATAGAATGGAGATTTGAAATTAAAAATTCGCACTTAGGAAATCAAATTCTCGCGCGATAAAAAGAAAGGAGTAAACAGTGGTATTTCAACACTTAGAAAATTTTCGACCAAACTTAATTTAACTCTTATATGCATATGTCGAAAATTTCATTATCTCTTCCATAATTCATTTCGTACAACCTATGTGCAGATTCATGATTTCAAATGTGAATTTGTCAAAATGATGTTTGATAAATTCAAATTCGACTCAAATGTTTTGGACTAATGATTTGTTTTACTAAATTGTCCTATTTCAGATGGCAAACTTTCCAGCTTATGACCACATATACGATCACAATATGTACCTCAGTGAACCAGACACTAACTTCCAGCTCGACACGACCACCTTTCGGTGCCCTGACGAGATTAATAGTGCCAATCCTCCAAGGCCATCCCCTCCGGCATGCTCTTACGGTGACGGCCTCAGTATCGATGGTCTACCTTCAACAGTTTTGGGGGATGATCAAACGCCTCATAGTTGATGGCACATACCTATTCACCACGGTGATTGAGACGAGCACATCAGCTTCAGCAAAGATGATCTTGGCCTCACCTTGGACTTACCATTCAGCCACAACTATGACCCTCTGCCCACGGATGCAGAGATGGTGCGTGAGTTCCTTCAAATTGGATACCATCCGCCGCTCACTAAGCTTGCCCAAGTACAGAGCAACGGCATCCCGCACCCATGGAAAACACTGTTTGGAATTATCAACAAGTGTCTTTCGTCAAAGCACGCAGGCTTCGACAAAGGAAACGACAACATTCTCAGAATTTTCCACGGGATTGCATTCTTGCAAAATTACGATTTTGCTCAACTGATTTGGAACGATTTAGCTGAACAGATCAGACAAAGAGAGAACAAGAGATCAGAGAATGTATCGTATGCCAGGTGGTTCTCGATTATTATCAGATAATTTATGGAGATTCACGAGAACATACCTCGTCTACCTCCTGGAGGGAATTACCAACCACCTCGGCTCAAATTCTTCAACAATCCAAAGCTTACGGATTTGGACCAGCCGTCCATTGCCATTCCGTTCGAGTTGCTGCAGCTCGCCGACCCCTCGGGAGCCAAATACCAAAGATTCTTTCGGGACAATCATCTCACCGAACAGCTGATTAGAGGACCTCCGACAGACTTCCATGTGAGCCCTCCCCACCATCAGCAACCACCTAGCCCGGAGGCCGAACTGATAGACCAGGTGGCCGAGGAGCTAGAACAGGAGCCTCCAACTCGGGAAGTGCAAATGTTTGATGAAGATGCCACGTTGATTGACGATGTGGCAGAAGAGTTGGAACTAGAGGCTCCACAACAACCTCTAGGTGCTGAATTGCCCATCGTTGTTGGCGTGTTCCAAGGATCAAACTGATAGACTAGGTGGCCGAGGAGCTAGAACAGGAGCCTCCAACTCAGGAAGTGCAAATGTTTGATGAAGATGCCATGTTGATTGACGATGTGGCAGAAGAGTTGGAACTAGAGGCTCCACAACAACCTCTAGGTGCTGAATTGCCCATCGTTGTTGGCGTGTTCCAAGGATCGCTTGAGGAGATCCTACAATAGACAACACAGCCCGAAGCAGAAACAGGGCACATCATACCTCCACTGGCTACAAACGGACTCCAAGGCATTTAGGTATACAACTTGAGTCCCTCTTCACCACCGTCACCACCACATCAGACACCGTGCCAGTCCTCGCTCTAAGTGTTGAGGCTGAAGTCCAGCTTCCAATCATTACCGGCCCAGTCCCAACCGTGTCTGATACGCAGATTCAATCTGAACCTGCCACAACACCCATAGAGGGGAATCCCGATGATTCGACTCAAGGATTGGGTGGAAGTCTCGAACAGTCACAACCTCACTACGAGCCAACCTGAGGAGCCAGTGTCTGCTCAAGGGTTGTCAACAGGCGACATCGTCGACCTGGCCCTTCATCGACGGAGCGTCCGTCCCATATGTGACCGAAGACCGTGTAGCACCCGGGTCCTCGTAAGCAATTAGGGCCAATAAATTTGCGTAAATGTGGGATACAATTATGTGTATTTCGGGCAATTATTCTGTGCTCGTGCGAATTATATGCTATTGCATGTCGAAATACGTGCTTAATTGCCTCGGTGGAGCATTTAAATTGGGTAATATGACCTCCAATTTAACTAGGGAATTTCGAAAGATAGAAAAGGGAAGTTTGGGCCAAAAGCCAATATGGGACTATAAATATTAGTGGGCTAGATTTGAAAATAATTGGGCCCAAAAGCATTAGAAATAATGTTAGGGACAAGAATTCCTTAAATTAGGGGATATTTACGTTGCCTAAGCTTTAACCACTTAAAACTTACCTAAGAACCCTTTAAAGTCCACGAACTCCATTATTAAGGAAACTAACGAGAAGCTTAAGCAACAAAGGAGGAGGAGACGAGCTGAGAATCACGAGCGTTTGGACTAGGTATGAGTTCCTACCACAGTCCTTACATTCTCATTTAAGAAATAAGGCATTTTGAGAACTATAGCCATGAAAGTACCCACTTGTTACAGATTGAGAAACTTTAATCCTCGAAGGGTATGTTTCTCGCCTTAAAATAGCATTCTTAGTTTGATACTATCATATCTAAGAATTTTTAGGCACGAAAACATGTTAGGTCTGAGTTCGAGGCCAAAGTCGATTTTAGGGTTCATAAAATCGTATGGTCTTCGACGAGTTCTTGAAAAATGACCTTTTTGATCTTTATAGTTGGGGTACTGCGAATTATAGAGAGTTTTAGTAGGATTGAGTTCGTGAAGTACGAACTTTGCGAACTCCGGATCGCTAATCCTAAGCCTCGCAATGAACTTTGCGAATTGAAGGGCTTCGCGAATACAAGACAAGCACGGGAGGTTCGCGAACTTGAACGATTTCGCGTGCACGGATTCGCGAAATTTATACGTCGCGAACCCGGTTTGCGAACCCATGTTGAACGAGGATCACAAATTCAGCATGGACCCGCGAAGCATGATCATTCGCGAATTGGTGTTTTGCGGGTTCGTCGTGTCGCGAACCCTAGTTTCGCGAAGTGGTGTTTCGCGAACTAAGGGCTGGGGTACTTTGCGAATTGGGAGGAACTTTAGACGATTCGCGAACTAAGGTTGGCGAATCCATGGCATGATGTGTACTTTGCGAATCAAGGATTTCACGGGCTCAATGCTTCGCGAATCCCATGCGACAAGCCTTTGGCGAATTGAAGATGTTCTGCAAGTCCACACAAGCCGCGAACCCACTTTTCGATTCAAAAATTTCGCGGGCCCAATGAGGTTTGCGAACCCATGCAAACCCTAATTCCCGAACTCCTCCATTTTTCACTGTAGGACCCGAGTCCCCGCAAACTAGGTCGGCCAATAGATTTCGTTTATGTCCGTGCGATTTTATGTTAATTGTGTATACGTTATGTGCTGACGCGATTGTACGAGTTATGTGCTCGTGATTTTTGTGTGAACTACGTGCAGTTACGTGCCAATAATTATGTACTTATGACGAGTCCTAAGTTATGTGGGGGATTTTCGAAAATAGTGGAGGAAAGAACTTAATGATAGTTAAATAAGAGTTGGCTAGAATTTATTTTGGGCTAGGGAATTTACCTTTGGGCTAGAACTTAACAATTAGGCCCAATATAAAATAAGTCAATAAAAGGAGACACAATTCCCTAATTTAAGGGAAACCCACGCCCATACCATTTTCACCCCTCAATAAGTACGAAAATATCTAGTCAAAATTATCCAAACTCCATAACCACACTTGAAAACTAACGAAAAGCAAAGCAAAGGCAAGGAGAAGGGCCGAGAGATAGTCGAACCAAGAATTTCCTCAACTAAGCTTAGAACTTCAAAAAATTGTAAGTCAAGCAACCTCCCTAAGCTTGTAATTTCTGTAAATTAGAAGTTCCTAGATGCTTAATCACATGAAGGTTACGCTGGCTTGGAAATTTAGGGTAAGTAAGAATGCGAAACCCTAAAGTAAGCTTAGAATAAGATCCTTATTTGGATAAATTTATGAGTGGATAGTTTAATATATGATTTAGAACCAATAAATTTGGTTTTCAAGTTAGGCACCACACGATTTTGGTAGAGAAAGGATGAAAGTGAGGAGTTTCGACTAGGTTAATAATATAAATTTAGTTTCGATGGAATGAATGCTAAGTTTTCGATCTAAAGTGGACGATGAATTGAAGTTCGATTGAGGTCAATGGACTTTCGATCGAAAGTAGGAAATTAATTTAGGGTTTGGGCGACAATTAGAAACCTCGAATTTAGCTTGGAATCGAACCAATTTTAAATAGTAAAAATTACAACCCATGAGTTTCGATCGAAACTTATTTTAATACATGAGTATCGATCGAGGCCCTATCCCAAATCCATGCAATTGCTCGAAAGCGATCTTTTCCCATGAAGAGTTTCGAGCAAAACCTAGATGCCGTCATGCAGGTGTCATCACGCGGCGACTCCATCCCAAGCCCATTCAATCGATCGAAAGTGACTAACCACTGTGCATGGTTTCGATCGAAACCTAAATGACACCCCTGCTGACGTAAGACACGGCGAAACTCATCCTAACGAGCCTAAATCGATCGAAAGTAACCACTTCCCATGCAAGGTTTCGAGCGAAACCAAGGTGGCGAATTGATGATTTCATGATGACGAAATAACACGGCGAAATTCACATAGTTGCGGGCGAAACCAACATGTGATAGCTATTAATCAAAATGGGATTTAGAACAAACAAGTTTCGACCGAAAGAAATCCCGGCGAAACTCCCTCAATCGCACGAAACTAAAACAAGCGAATCACAAAGTTGAAATTAGAAATTGATGCAGACGTGTTTCGATCGAAAGTAGTTGGTAACTAGGACTTTCGATCGAAAGCAACTAGCGAACGAGTTTCGGGCGAAACTCATGTAAATTAGAAATTCAATTGGACGAAATTGAATTGGGCGAAACCTAGAAATTAAATGACTTTCGCCGAGCTTAGCATGTAAGGAATTGAAATGCCATAAGTTAGAAATTTCTTAAGGGTCGAAACTTAGGGAGTTTCGATCGAAACCCAACCCAAAAATTGACACACTTTCGCCGAGGCACATAAGTTAGAATAATTAATTCTAACATAACTTAGGAAAATTCAATAAGGCAAATTGAATGGCTTGGAGTCTAAAAAATTCGTACAAGCCCAAATAAGTAGTATGGCGAAAATTAATTATTGCGACGAACTAGCTAAGAAAGCAAGATACTAACAAATTAACCCTTCTATAAAAAAGGTCGAACGTTAGGAGCGAACGAGGGAGCACGCTAATTGAGCTTGGACAACAGGTAAGTAGAAATTCAACTACGACACGTAACTTGCCTGCGTCTGATTATGTCATTATGTGCCTATGTAACCTTATGTGAAACGTGTACAGTACAATATGATTATTTATATGCATGATAGCATGAACTGCATATTACACGAACATGGCATGAGCATTTGCACGCATATGTAGTACGTAAGAGGCAAGGTACGAGCGTGCATAAGATCGCCTGTGTGCGATGTATACTCACCGATTTTGGCGTTTGTGTCGACTCAATCAAGAGTCACGGCTCCCCTATGCGACCATGGCGAATGTAGCCATAAGGCCTGTATAAGAGGCTGGGGGAATACCTCGTATGCGGGAGATGCAACCTGGAGGATGCGAGCCGAGGCATGCACTACCCGGAAGGGAAGATTCCTTCGGGTGACCTCTGCGGTTAGTGACCTCGGTGTTGGCTACCAGTGACAAGCGTCCGCGTGGAGGCCACACTGAGTAAGGGAAGATTCCTTCGGGTGACCTTCTAGTGTGTGAACCTCCACATATGTACGAATCCCTTGTGGATTGAGATCTCTATGAAATGGCGCATAGTGGGATAGAAAGCCGAGGGCCCATATGAAGTACGAGTCTAAGAAAAAAGAGTACGAGTCAGGAAAAAGAGTATGAGCGTTAGTAAGCGACGGCGTGGATTGCCGATCATTAGGACGCGTGCATACATGCATAATTTCTGCTTACTGAGCCTCGGTGGCTCATTCCTTACGTTACGCGTTGTAGGTACTAGCGATCACGGTACGTGATCCATTTATGTTGCGAGGCCGATCTTTTGATGCTATCAGGCTGCTTTTGAGGTGGGAGTGTGTGTATGGATGACGACCTGTGAAGGCCGGGCGCATAGGGATGCTTTTGCTGTGCACGCACACATTTTGTATAGATACGAATATGAATCGTAGAATGATTTATGAACATTCTTTTGGCATGTAAATACGACTTCCGCATTTTAAAATGAAAAATTTTATTCGCATTTTTATACTTTTTGCACGTAACGCACCATTAGGCACTTAGGATTAGAACGAATTACGAGGTCGGAACGACGGGTCCTGACAGAGTGGTATCAGAGCTTCGGTCACAGGTCCTGCAGACTGTCCATACACACACACTCAAAAGCACGGAAGCGGTCTTGCTTGTAAGTACCATGTTATGTGAATTCTTTGTATGGTTTGATTTATTGGCCTTAGGAAATTGTCAGGATAGGTTGAAAAAGATGGTAAGACTTAGGGGAGAGGGCAGTAGGGAATCAGATCAGGGTAGGGATACCAATAACCCTCCCGATAGCCGGGATGCTACCATCCTACAACTCACCGAACTGGTCCGGCAACAGTCGGCCCAGATCCAGCAGCTGATCCAACAGCAAAACGCTGGTGGACAATCAGCTAGCTTACCTCCCCCACCCGAGCGAATTGAGATGATCGGGAGAGGTTCCGAAAGCTCAACCCTCCGTTGTTTGAGGATGCCACAGACCCTACCTCAGCCGAGGATTGGCTTAGGACGCTGAAGAATATGTTCCAACATAGCCGTACTCCTGAGGCAGAGAAAGTGATGTGCGCTGCCTACCTCCTGCGCCGGACACTGGTGGGACACCATCTCAGCCATCGAGAACCCACTTACGATGAGCTGGGATCGGTTTAAGGAGATCTTCCGAGGGAAGTACTACACCGCCCCTGTCAGAGCCCAAAGGATGATCGAGTTTATCAACCTCCGCCAAGGGGCAATGACAGTGGCGGTGTACATCAAGAAGTTCAAGCAGCTTTCAAGGTTCGCTGCTCACATGGTTAGTACGGACGCGCTCAAAATCGAGCGGTTCATGGAGGGATTGAAGCCTGAGCTATACAGAGATGTGAGTATGGCGGGATTACAAGGAGCCACGTACGCACAAGTGGCAGAAAGAGCGCTAGTGGCAGAGCAAGCGGAGGCCAGAATTGCTCGTGCCCAAGAAGCGAAGCGCAAGTTTGTACAAGGGCCGCAAGGGAGCGGAGGCAACCCGAAGCGGCAGTTCATTGCTAAGGATGGGAAGCAGAAATTCCAGAATAGACCAGGACCACCCCCACAATTCAACCCAAACCAGGACCACCCCCACAATTCAACCCATATGCCCAAAGTGTGCCCGAAGGCACACGGGAGTCTGCAACTCCCAGAATGCTACGTGCTTCAAATATGGCAAGACGAGTCACTATCTTAGGGCATGTCCGGAAAATGGATCCGGAAGCCAAGCAGGGAATCAGGCGGCACCACCAAGGGTACCGGCCCGGGTCTGCACTATCACGTCCGAGGAAGCGGAAAACAACCCGGCCGTGGTGACAGGTACCCTCCTCATTCACCAAACCCCCACATGCATCCTAGTCGACTCAGGAGCGACACATTCATTCGCATCCACTAAGTACGTCACAAGGGTAGGAGTTACGCCTCACCGAGCTGAGTGCGAGTTTAGGGTAACAGTTCCGAATGGGGATCCCACCCAAACTAACCACATTCTACGGGATTGCCCAATAGTAATCGGGGTAAGGAACTACCCATAGACCTCATAATAATTCCTATGAATGATTATGAGGTGATCCTCGGAATGGATTGACTATCGAGGTACGGAGCCGTCATAGACTGCCACCGCAAGATAGTCACACTCAATATGGACGGACATGAACCCCTCAGGTTCGTAGGAACTGGCAAGGGGACTAAGATCACTAGAATATCAGCGTTAAAAGTCCAACGACTGATCAAATCGGGGTGCGAAGCCTATCTGGTGTTCGCTATCAAATTGAAAGAAAACGCCTATCCGAAATTCGAGGGAGTGCCGATGGTTAAGGACTTCCCCGACTTGTTTCCGAGGAATTGCCGGGACTACAACCCGATAGGGAAATAGAATTCGCTATAGATCTGGTACCTGGAGCGACACCAGTATCTAAGACCCCTTATCGGCTAGCACCGACGGAAATGAAGGAGTTAAAGGATCAACTCGACGAACTCATGCAGAAGGGGTTCATAAAGCCGAGTTTATCCCCTTGGGGAGCGCCGGTACTATTCGTAAAGAAGAAGGATGGGTCCATGCGATTATGCATCGACTATAGGGAGTTGAACAAACTAACCATCAAGAACAAGTACCAACTCCCGAGAATAGACGACCTGTTCGATCAACTACAAGGCGCGACGGTTTTTTCCAAGATCGACTTAAGATCAGGCTACCATCAATTAAGGATTCGAAAGGAAGACGCCCCGAAGACGGCCTTTAGTACCCGTTATGGCCACTATGAATTTTTTGGTCATGCCATTGGGCTGACTAACGCGCCGGCGGCTTTTATGGACTTAATGAACCGGGTGTTCAAGCCATACTTAGATTAGTTTGTCATCGTCTTCATTGATGACATCTTAATCTACTCAGAGACGAAGGAGGAACACGAAGAACACCTGGGGACAGTTCTGGGAATACTACGGGAGAAGCAACTGTACGCCAAGTTCAAGAAGTGTGAGTTTTGGCTGGACCAAGTCGCCTTCTTGGGGCATATAGTATCCGGAGCAGGAATTTCCGTAGACCCGAACAAGATAGAAGCTATCAGTAACTGGCCTCGACCGACGAACGTGACGGAAGTACGAAGTTTCTCGGTCTGGCAGGTACTATAGGAAGTTCATAAAGGACTTCTCGAAAATAGCGTCGACACTAATGAGGTTGACCAGGAAGAATACGCCGTTTTAGTGGACCACAGAATGCGACGGAGCTTCCAAGAGCTGAAGGAACGGCTTACGACGGCCCCAGTTCTCACAATACCCTCGGGAACTGGAGGGTTTACCGTTTATAGTGATGCGTCGAAGAACGGGTTAGGATGTGTGCTAATGCAGCACGGGAATGTAGTAGCATACGCCTCTCGTCAACTAAAAGAGTACGAGAAGAACTACCCGACGCACGACCTGGAACTAGCGGCGGTGGTCTTTGCTCTCAAGATTTAGAGGCACTACCTCTATGGAGAGCGGTGTGAAATATACACGGACCACAAGAGCCTCAAGTATTTCTTTACACAAAAGGAGCTGAACATGAGGCAAAGGAGGTGGTTAGAGCTAGTTAAGGATTACGACTGTGTAATCAACTACCACCCAGGCAAGGCGAATGTAGTGGCCGATGCCTTAAGCCGAAAAGTCGTGAGTGCAGAATTGCAATTACTGGAAGTAGAAGTTGTACGGCTAGGCGAGATTGAAACGCAACTAGCAGCCCTATCTTTGCAACCTACCCTGCTAGAGCGAATCAAGATGGCGCAGGAGAAAGACGAATTTTATATGAAGACCAAGGAAGCGCAACTGGAACAAACAACAAGAGATCTCATAATACGAGAGGACGGAAGGCTGTACTTCAAGGAGCGACTATACGTGCCAGATGATGACGAACTACGAAGGACGATAATGCTGGAAGCACATGCCACGGCATACTCCGTTCACCCAGGAGCAACCAAGATGTACAGAGGCTTAAGGAAAAATTATTGGTGGCCAGGCATGAAAAAGGACATCGCGACTTTCGTAACTCAATGTCTGACGTGCCAGCAGATAAAAGCCGAGCATCAAAGGCCGGTAGGGACTCTGCAACCGTTACCCATTCCAGAGTGGAAATGGGATAATATCACCATGGATTTCGTGGTGGGACTGCCGAAGAATACAAAGGGGCACGACGCGATTTGGGTAATCGTCGATCGGCTAACCAAGTCTGCCCATTTCCTACCAATTAGCAGGACGTATTCCATGGAACGATATGCTGAACTTTACATCCAGGAGATAGTACGACTGCACGGGATTCCATCGTCCATAGTTTCGGATCGCGACTCCAGATTTCTATCGAAATTATGGACGAGTTTGCAAAAGGCAATGGGAACGAAGCTCTCCTTTAGCACCGCTTACCATCCGCAAACGAACGGTCAAAAGTGAATGATCCAAACACTGGAGGACATGCTGCCAGCGTGCGTACTCGATTTCAAAGGAAATTGGAGTAGATACCTCCCACTAATCGAGTTCTCGTACAATAATAGCTACCATGTTACTATCGGGATGGCACCATACGAAGCACTATACGGGCGTAGGTGCAGATCCCCAATACATTGGGACGAAGTCGGAGAACGGGCAGCGTTAGGTCCCGACATAGTACGAGAAATGACGGATGCTATTGCTATGATAAGGGAAAGGATGAGAACGGCACAGAGTCGACAGAAAAACTACGCAGACCGAAGACGTCGACCACTGGAATCGAAGATGATATGGTGTTCGTAAAGGTATCGCCAATGAAGGGCGTGAAAAGATTCGGGAAGAAAGGGAAGCTAAGCAAAAAGTACATTGGTCCCTTTCGAATAGTAAAAAGGGTTGGTGAGGTAGCCTATCAGTTAGAGCTGCCAACGTCATTATCGCAAGTGCATGACGTATTCCACGTCTCGACACTACGGAAGTACATAGCCGACCCGAGTCACGTACCAGGAAATGAGTCCCTACATCAACAATTGAAACCGAATCTGAGTTACGAAGAGATTCCGGTGGAGATATTGATGTACGAGACCAAGAGACTTAGCAATAAAGATATTCCTTTAATGAAAGTGTTCTGGCGGAACCAGTCTATGGAAGAAGCCACGTGGGAATGGGAGGACGATATGAGAACTTGTTATCCGGAGTTATTCCACACGGGTTGATTTCGGGGGTGAAATCCTCTTTAAGGGGGGGAGGATGTAGGACCCGAGTCCCCGCAAACTAGGTTGGCCAATAGATTTTGTTTATGTCCGTGCGATTTTATGTTAATTTTGTATATGTTATGTGCTGACGCGATTGCACGAGTTATGTGCTCGTGATTTTTGTGTGAACAACGTGCTGTTACATGCCAATAATTATGTACTTATGACGAGTCCTAAGTTATGTGAGGGATTTTCGAAAATAGTGGAGGAAAGAACTTAATGATAGTTAAATAAGAGTTGGCTAGAATTTATTTTGGGCTAGGGAATTTACCTTTGGGCTAGAACTTAACAATTAGGCCCAATATAAAATAAGTCAATAAAAGGAGACACAATTCCCTAATTTAAGGGAAACCCACGCCCATACCATGTTCACCCCTCAATAAGTAAGAAAATATCTAGACAAAATTATCCAAACTCCATAACCACACTTGAAAACTAATAGCAAAGCAAAGGCAAGGAGAAGGGCCGAGAGATAGTCGAACCAAGAATTTCCTCAACTAAGCTTAGAACTTAAAAAAAAATTGTAAGTGAAGCAACCTCCCTAAGCTTGTAATTTCTGTAAATTAGAAGTTCCTAGATGCTTAATCACATGAAGGTTACGTTGGCTTGGAAATTTAGGGTAAGTAAGAATGCGAAACCCTAAAGTGTGAAGAATAAGCTTAGAATAAGATCCTTATTTGGATAAATTTATGAGTGGATAGTTTAATATATGATTTAGAACCAATAAATTTTGTTTTCAAGTTAGGCACCACACGATTTTGGTAGAGAAAGGATGAATGTAAGGAGTTTCGACTAGGTTAATAATATAAATTTAGTTTCGATGGAATGAATGCTAAGGTTTCGATCGAAAGTGGACGATGAATTGAAGTTCGATTGAATGTAATTAGTCAATGGACTTTCGATCGAAAGTAGGAAGTTAATTTAGGGTTTGGGGCGACAATTAGAAACCTCGAATTTAGCTTGGAATCGAACCAATTTTAAATAGTAAAATTTACAACCCATGAGTTTCGATCGAAACTCATTTTAATACATGAGTATCGATCGAAACACTATCCCAAATCCATGCAATTGCTCGAAAGTGATCTTTTCCCATGAAGTGTTTCGAGCGAAACCTAGATGACGTCATGCAGACGTCATCACGCGGCGAAACTCCATCCCAAGCCCATTCAATCGATCGAAAGTGACTAACCACTTTGCATGGTTTCGATCGAAACCTAAATGACACCCCTGCTGACGTAAGACACGGCGAAACTCATCCTAACGAGCCTAAATCTATCGAAAGTAACCACTTCGCATGCAAGGCTTCAAGCGAAAACAAGGTGGCGAATTGATGATTTCATGATGACGAAATAACACGGCGAAACTCAAATAGTTTCTGGAGAATCCGAGTCCGTGAAAGATCTCCGATTTCAATCGAGCGTAGGGCACATTCTTAGATCTCCGATTCTCCTTCAGCCGAATATGTTCAGCAAGATCATTCCAGATCAACTACGTGAATCGTAATTTCTGGAGAATCCGAGTCCGTGAAAGATCTGCAGTATGATCCGCAGTATGTTGCCGTTGCCCTTGTCGAAGCCAGCATGCTTGGGTGATAGACACTTGTTCACAATCCCGAACAGTGTCTTCCAGGGATGAGGGATACCGCTGCTCTGGACCTGAGCTAACTTGGTGAGCTGCGGTTGATATCCCATCTGCATGAAGTCATGGACCATTTCTGCGTCCGACGGGAGCGGGTCGTAGTTTTCGCTGTTTGGCAAGTCCTGTATCATCCCGAACTGGTTCTTGTCCATGTGAATATGCCGCGTCCCGATTCTCGTTATGAAGGAGAATGCCCCATTTGCCACAGCTCCTTGTATACATCCCCATAATTGCTGGAGACAGACCATTGGCACAGAGGCGGTGACCGTCAGTGCGTGCCAGATGGGGTGGCCTCGCAGGATAGAGACAATGATCTCGTCTGGGCATCGAAAGGTTCTCAGATCGAGGTGGAAGTTTGTATCCTGAACCTTCAGATACAAGTTGTGGCCGTATATGTGATTGTATCGAGGGCAGCGATCCATCTGAAAAAAAATAAAGAGATATAAAAGTTCATTAGTTCATAATTTTTTATTTTAGTCGAAAATGTAATTTCATCAAACTATAATATTGTATCAAGTGATTACATGTTTGATGAATTTTGAATTGAAATCGTATGATATGAATAAGAATACTTGATTTTGAAAAAATGTAATGGCATGATTGTAATTTCGAATTAAACACTTAACGCGTGAAAAAGAGTTCGAAATTTCCTAAGTGTTTAATCGCGGGTAATGTCACTGTTCATGCCGAGAAATTTTTCACTCGATAAATCTGGTTGTCCAATTGATTTCCTATGCATTGATTTCAATTGTAATGACTCCGTTTAATTTTCGACCGAGAAAATTTTATTCGCTAATGTTCGCTACAGTTTAAAAGACTTGGAGAGAAAAAAATTTTCTAACTGTTGAAGTTGAAATCGTGAGACTTAGTCGATCAATTCTACGATCGAGAAAAATTCCGCATAAATTTAAGATCGAGAAATTATTTCTCAGGTAAATTTACTGTCGAGAAATTTTCTTCGATTGAATAATATTTTTCGATTTGAAATTTGTCGAGCGGTACGTGATTTTCGATTGTAAGTAAAATTTCTCGCTGCGATATTTTTCTATCGAGAAATTAGTTAATGAAAGACTAAGTCAATCATCGAGAAATTTTTCGATCAATTAAATCTTAAGCGGCGAGTTTGCAATCGAAAAATTAAGCGTTGAAAATTATTTTTTTTCGCTGCTAAATTTTTGCGTCCGACATGAAATTAAATCGAAAATTCAATTTTGCGATAGTAAGTTTTACGCTCGATAAAATTTGCATCTAAATTGTCTATTCAGTGCTTAAGTTTTTCGCTCAAAAAAATCCTAATTAGATTTCTCGATGGTAACTAATTTTTCGTTCAAAATCTTCTATCTTGGCGACCAAGTCAAAATTTATTTTCACTCGATAAATCTGGTTGTCCAATTGATTTCCTATGCATTGATTTCAATTGTAATGACTCCGTTTAATTTTTCGACCGAGAAAATTTTATTCGCTAATGTTCGCTACGGTTTAAAAGACTTGGAGAGAAAAAAATTTTCTAACTGTTGAAGTTGAAATCGTGAGACTTAGTCGATCAATTCTACGATCGAGAAAAATTCCGCATAAATTTAAGATCGAGAAATTATTTCTCAGGTAAATTTACTGTCGAGAAATTTTCTTCGATTGAATAATATTTTTCGATTTGAAATTTGTCGAGCGGTACGTGATTTTCGATTGTAAGTAAAATTTCTCGCTGCGACATTTTTCTATCGAGAAATTAGTTAATGAAAGACTAAGTCAATCATCGAGAAATTTTTCGATCAATTAAATCTTAAGCGGCGAGTTTTGCAATCGAAAAATTAAGCGTTGAAAATTATTTTTTTTTTCGCTGCTAAATTTTTGCGTCCGACATGAAATTAAATCGAAAATTCAATTTTGCGATAGTAAGTTTTACGCTCGATAAAATTTGCATCTAAATTGTCTATTCAGTGCTTAAGTTTTTCGCTCAAAAAAATCCTAATTAGATTTCTCGATGGTAACTAATTTTTCGTTCAAAATCTTCTATCTTGGAGACCAAGTCAAAATTTATCGATCGAAAACTAATTCGATTCACACAGTATCTTAATTAAATCGGAATTCAATAAAGACTGTTTGCGATCGACAAAGTTCTTCGATGGCTTTAAACATTAAAATACCCAGTTCCATCTAAACTCAAGTTACAGTCGAAGATGCAGATTTTCCGAAGATTCACACTATCAAATTCATAAAGAACATAGAAACTATCTTAAGTGCAGGCATTAATCTCAGATAACACTCATAATCAAGCCTAAATCACTATAAAATAGTATACGGTTTCTCAGTTTTGAAGAACAGTCGAGAATCTAAACCATGAGAAAAACTACAAAATGCAGATGCTAACTAAGTTGAATCACACGCAAATGTCAAAATAATCTCATTTCTACCTTAAACAGACAAACTGTTGCGAAAATCAAAAGATTTTTGCGAAAATGAGACTGTCTGTGAAAGTTTTGCGAGAGAGAATTTTTTGTGATTTAGGGTTGCGTGAGAAAAAGTTTTTCGACTGACATAAAGGTGAACTTTTATTTACTTGCTGTAATTCAATGTTGGGTTTGCGATTAGACGTTTTGCGATTAAATGGATCAGGCCCATTACTATTTGCGCTCGAGAAATTTTCGATTCGAAAATTGCTCATCAATTCAATTTTCTCGATCGCAAATTATCGCGGCTAGTCAAATTCGCTCCCATCACTGTTTACGATCGAGAAACTTATGATCGTGAATCAAGTCTTATATCCAGTTTCTCGATAGTAAGTACTTCTAAATTTTTCAGATTGACCCCTTATTTCAAGTAAAATCACATTGTGAAGCTCCCCCTCAGAATATAAAATAAATGGAAGTAACTCCCTGTATTTTCCGTGTAGTAACGTCTAGCTTCCCTGGCAGAAATTAAAAAATCTGTACCACTTAGAGGAAAACGTTAGAAATAATGGAGTTAATCAACTATTATTTTAGGAATATTTGGCCTGTGACTAGCTTCTTTCCTTGTAGTGTCGACGTCTCACTCCTTAATTTTGTGTGACGGAATCTGAAACACTTAGTAAAAAACGTCAAGAATATTTGGAGCTAATGCACAATTTTTATATTTGCTCCCCCTCAAATAATGCGCAAGAATTGACTAAGTATGCAACCATATGAAATCAATTCAAGTCACGAGTATATAATACAAAAATTTACTCAGTAAGCACATGTACATGGTCCCCGAAAACATGTACTTAAAATATTGTGTGAGAGTTAGAGCAATGAAAAATATCTCGCATTTAAACAATTCAGACCAATGCAATCTAAAATTACATTTAGAATGTGGGATACTAAACAAATTCGCATTTATTTAATTCAACGCATATGAAGCATAACATTTCATGTCAAAATGTGCAAGATTTTCTTTCATATATATATTTTTTTTAATTTTTATTATCATTAATATTTTTTCTATTTTTCAGTATATTACTATTATTATAGTATGGGGTCAGATTATTTTGCTTCGATCAATCGTCACCACCTAAACTTTTACGAGACATTTGAAAGAAGAAAATGCCGTCAAGTTATGTCGTCAAACTAAGGTCCTAAGTTCATAGACTGGTCCATTTTGACAACTCTCACTAGGTTCGCTCTTGCACTCAATTATTTCTAACTTGGAATTTTTATATCTGTATCACTCAAGTCAACACAAGCAATTTTAAGTCAATTTACCTGTGATCGAGGCATTTTTAATCATTTCACCCAAGCGAGAGACCGTCGATTGGAATCAAAGGGGTGTAAGGGTTTCAGTTTGGCTAGGACTTAGAAGGGAAGGAATTTAGAGGAAAGCGAGCTTATCTCTTCGTCATCTTCCATTTCTACGTCCGTCTCTTTTTTTTCGACGTTTTTCTTCTATTCAATCTTTTCTCCCTCTTTTTCTTTCTAAGAACTATCCCTTTTTATGCTATGCTCAAGCTGAAGCTCCGCTTCTCCATGAGACTATAGGAGATTATCGTAGGCGAAGTTCTTCTTGTTGTTCTCGAGCCGATACCGTGCTCCTCTTCTCTTAATCCCCAGAGAGGTTTCAGAGATTATCTTTTTGGTAGTTCACGGTTATGGAATTCGTACCCGAGGCTGCGCTCCTCTTCTCGTTTCCCGATATAAGACCGGATTATCGTTGGAGAAGTTCACTTCATGGTGCTCCTCTTCTAGTCGTTCTGACGAGCGTACGAGATTATCGTTGGAGAAGTTCACAGCAAGATCCATGCCACTTTCTAAGAGATAGTCGGAAGGCAAGTTTCTTTGGTCTGAATTTTGCTCGTTGAGCAATGCCTTCTTTTGTTATCATTCCCCTTTGCTTTTGTTTTCTCCCCCTCCTTTTCTCGTTTGAACAACCATCCGAAGAGTATAGGATTCGGTTGAAGGCTGGGAATGAGTTTCAAAGGAAGAAAAGGACATCGGAGAAGGCTCAAAGTGGATGACTAAGGGCTGTGAGGGAAAAATTATATAAGGCCGAGTGAGGAGTATCCTAAGTGCCCTTATCAATTTCCTAACGATCTAAAGCAAGGTGAGTATGAAACCAAGTATCACTAGGTAAGACAAGTAATTGATGTGTGACTCACTCGAGAAATATATCCAAAGAAAGAAAAGGAACAAGACTTGAATCCTCACATATGTAAAGTGACTTTGTGTCTAGTGGAGCAACCTAATAACCTTTTAGACACAATATGCGACTTAGACTGACAAGATTAAGCAATTAAATCGATCGCATGTCGGGGTAAAATTCTAAGTGACTTTAGATCAAGGTATCCTAAAGGATTTCGTCATCCCCTTTTATAATATAGGTATATCTATATTATATATTTTTATTATATTTATATATATTTTAGTTATCACGCAAGATAGAGCATATAGGCAAAGAAAACACATAGCATAGAACATATGAAAGCACAGAAGATCAGGTAATGCACATATTGCGGAAGATTCAACATGCCTAATTTCCCAACAAGGAGTTGGAATCGTTTCTCATCCGAAGCCTTGGTGAAAGGATCGGCTAGTTGAAACTCCGTTTTTACAAAATACATATCTATTTTGCCTTTTTCGACGTGATCTTTGATAAAGTGATATCTAATATCTATGTGTTTTGTGCATGAGTGGTGAACAGGATTGCAAGTAATAGCGATGGCACTTTCACTATCACTATATATAGGTAAATTATTTAAATTGTACCCATAGTCGCGAAGCTGTGTCCGCATCCACAGCATTGGGAGCAATAACTGGCGGCAGCCACGTATTCTGCTTCGGCCGTCGAAGTTGACACACAATTCTGCTTTTTGGATGACCAGCAGACCAGCTTTTCGCCTAGAAATTGAGCGCCACCGGACGTGCTTTTCCTGTCCATTCGACAACCTGCATAATCAGCGTCAGTATAGCCAATAAGTTTGAAGTTCGTACCCTTTGGATACCATAGTCCAAGGGTAGAAGTGCCCTTAAGGTAACGCAGAATCCTTTTAACAGCGAGCATATGGGATTCATTGGGATCGGCTTGAAAACGGGCACATAAGCAGGTGGCAAACATGATATCCGGCCGGCACGAAGTGAGGTAGAGAAGAGATCCAATGATGCTGCGATACAGTGTGATGTCGACGACTTGCCAGAGGGATCGACATGCAACTTGCAGCTTGGTGACATAGGAGTGCTGAGAGGCTTACTCTGGTCTTGATGGAATTTCTTCAGAATATCCTTGATGTATTTTGTCTGACTGATGAAAATCCCATCTTCTAGTTACCTGATTTGTAGTCCTAAGAAGAACTGCATCTCGCCCATGTGACTCATCTCGAACTTGCTTTTCATTAGATCTCCGAACCTCATGCAAAGCAGTGGATTAGTTGATCCGAAGATGATTTCGTCGACGTATACTTGAACGACCATTAGATCTTTGTCTTGCCATTTGATGAAGAGGGTTGTGTCTATCGTTCCTCGGATGAATCCACACTTCACGAGGAATTCACTCAGGACATCGTACCAAGCACGTGGGGCTTGTTTTAGTCCATAGAGAGCTTTGTCCAATCGATAGACATGATCGGGATGTTCTTGATCAACGAAGCCTTCCGGCTGAGCGACGTAGATTTCTTCTTTTATACGCCATTGAGAAATGCGGTCTTAACATCCATCTGATAGACTTTGAAGTCTTTGTGAACCGCATAAGCCAGGAGAATGTGGATAGCTTTGATTCGTGCAACAGGAGCATATGTCTCGTCGTAGTCGATGCCTTCCTCTTGATTGTATCCCTTCGCAACTAGCCTTGCTTTGTTCCGGATCACTTCACCATCTTCATTTTTCTTGTTTTTGAATACCCATTTAGTTCCGACTATTGTCTTCCCATGCGGACGGGGTACTAAGGTCCACACTTGAAGACGTTCGAATTGGTTGATTTCCTCTTGCATCGCAATTATCCAATCCGGGTCTCGTAGTGCGTCTGCTATCTTAGTAGGCTCGTTTTGGCTCAGGAAGCAGCTGAAAGACTGTGTTGACGACGTGTCCTCACTCCATCCGAAGGATCGCCAATTATTTGATCGACCGGGTGACCTCTAGTCCACTTGCGCTCATGAGGCAAGGCTGAAGTCGATGCGTCAGCCATCTGTGGGTCTAGATTTCCTGTAGTCTCCGATTGATCATATGTTTGAGGAAGTTCCAACTCTGCACTTGGATCGATCGTCTCTGATGATTCTTTCTCAATAACCACTGTCGGTTCTTCGTTATTCTGTGGCAATTCTGAATCGGGTGGGGTAGGCACGTGAGAAGAACTTGGTACGTCGGTCTCATCGGGTGGAGAATCCATTGTAGGTGTAGCAGTGTGTGATCGATATACTGGTTCGAAGAGAGAATCCAAATCGTCTAATACAAGTCTCGTTGCTTCTTCTGACGTTGAATTCGGAGTTGTTGCTATCTTCTGTTGGTTTAGTGCCAACACACCAGTGATTACGGGTTCTGAGATGTTGTCTTCAGAAGCCAACGGGTTAAGTGCGGGTCCTGAACTGAATTGTGCAGGAGCCATCGGGTTAAGTACGGGTCCTGGACTGAAGTGGCCAGAAGCCATTTCCGCCACTTCGTGGAAAGTGACATTATAGCTTTCCTTAATTGTTCGGTTGGACTTGATGTATACTCGGTACGCTTTTGATGTTGAAGAATACCCGACGAATGTTGCTTCAAATGCTTTAGGGTCGAACTTTGAACGTTGCTCTCTGTTGTTCGCCACAAAGCACTTGCACCCGAAGACTTTAAGAAATGGGATGTTGGGCACTCTATTATTCACAATCTCGTACGGAGTTTTGTTGAACCGTTTGTGAACCACAGTCCTGTTTTGGGTAAAACAAGCGGTATTGACTGCTTCAGCCCATAGAAAGTGTGGAAGTCCTGAATGGATCAGCATTGTACCAGCTACTTCCACTAGTGTTCGGTTTTTCCGTTCGACTACCCCATTCTGTTGAGGAGTCTTGGCAGCTGAAAATTGTTGACTTATTCCAAGTTTCTGATAAAACTCACTGAGCTAGTTTTTTCTGAACTCAGTGCCATTATCTGTTCGAATAACTTGAATAGTCTGTTGCAGCAAATTCTGAGTCGTGTTCACAAAGTTGATTATCAAGTCACCGGTCTCATCTTCGATTCGGAGGAACTTTGTCCAAGTGGAGCGAGAGTAGTCATTGACAATCACTAGTACGTACTTTCTTCCATTGATACTCTGAGTCTGCATCGGCCCACAGAGATCCATGTGGATTAGTTCCAGTGGAGGAGATAGACGCAATTTGCTTGACGTGATGAGACCCTCGCTTCATTTTTCCTAATTGACATGCCGAACACTGATGCTCACTTTGTAGTAGTATAGTTGGAAGACCGTGAACCAACTTTTTCATAGAAAGACGTTGGAGAGCTTTCATATTCAGATGAGACAGTCGTTGATGCCATAAGCTGTTCCTCTGTAAATCAATCTGAGAGATGAGGCATACAACTGTCGAGGGCCGCACGGACGTCACGTTGATCGTGTAAAGATTGGATTTCTGAAGTCCTTGAAGGAGTTCTGTGTCCTCACTATCCAAAATTTTGCACCGGTCAGCATGAAAGACCACCTGGAACCCTTTGTCACAGAACTGGCCTATGCTGAACATGTTATGGCGGAGGCCTTCGACATACGAGACATCCTTTATTGTCAGATTCTCTAGAATGATATCTCCATATCCAAGAATTGGAGCCGAGTCATTGTTTCCGAATCTGACTTTGCCGTTTGGCCGGTCTTTGTAGTTGCTCAGCAGCTCTTGATTACCAGTCATGTGTGTGGACAACCAGAGTCGAGGTACCACACATGATGGATCTGCAAAAACAAGTTAGAGAGCTTTAGGTACCCACTTAAATATGGGTCCTCTCTGATTAGCAGATATATTTTTATGTTCAGATATAGTTCCTAAATTATTACTTGAGGGAGTATTGATAACCCATTTCACTTTCGAAGAAGTGGGTTTGGGTTTTGCCTCTTTAGGTGACTTGGCCTTTTCGCTTTTGTCGTCCTAGGCGGAGATTTAGGAACCCATTTGGGTTGAACCTTGCAGGGAAGGTTAATTCAGCACGTGCAAATGCTTTGGTAGGTTTGATCGAGGAAAAGATCTTTTCTTGTGATAGTCTCCTAAGGTGCTTGGGGGATTTAATCTCTACGGGATACCTTAGGTGAGTACATGCATGTACGGCGCCATAAACTTTCTTTATGGCTGGATCTTGTTTCCTACTATTCTTCTTAGTGGCATTTGCTTCAGAATGATTATCTTTTATTTCAGAAGTTGAGCCTATTTTGAATTTGTTGCTTCTGAAGGTGATAGGCTGAAGCGAACAAGTAGAAGCAATTACGTGAAAAGTAGAAATTGCTCTTTTATTACTATGAGTGTCTTTTGTTGAGATAGAAGGAGTAACATTTTTAGAAACGGTCAAATCTACTGGCTCCTTTATTTTATCACTAGACACTCTCGCCTTCGTTTTCAGTGCTGCCCCTACGCCCCCCTGTGGACGTAGGTGAAATAGAATTAGTCTTAGCACTTTTCACTGAATTATTAGTGCACTTATAATCATTCGAAGGCAATTTTTCGATTTTCACGCTTTTTATAATAGCGTGAGAGGTAGTTTGGGAAGATGAGGAAGCCTTGAGATTTTCCATCTCTTTAAGAAACTTTTTCTTTTCAGCTTCGAAATTCTCTCGTTCTTTATCTAACTTTGCCTGTGACTCCTCTATCTGTTTTATGATAGGGGTTTGTAGAGAGAATTTTTATAATTAACGTTTTTTACTTCCTCATAGTGCGTTTGAGAATCAGGAGGTAGAACTTGAACTAAATCATTGACGGGTGTTAGAGATGGTTTCTTATTTTTGTCTCTTTCATTTAGTTCATTGTAGTCAAAGGGGATCGCAGGCCCATGTGAGGTTTGTCTAATGGATGAATCGAAAGCATTATCGTATGTCGATTCCGTAAAGTTTCTAAGATAGGTTGCCGCTAAACCCATGTTCTTAATATCATATATTTCTTTTTTCGTAAAACATGTGGGTTAGTGAAACCTATGCCTTCTATTGGATTATAGAACTCTATATCATTGGGCTTGTTTAGAATATCGTCTGTTCAGAATGTCCCCTATGCGTAAGAAGGTCATCTAGTTTTTTAATTTTTGCATATAACTTCTTGCGTTCCTCACTTAGGAGAGTATAATTGTTTTCTACCGTTAGTTTAGCGGCTTGCAGGCATCTAGTTCTTTACTAAGCTCACTAACCTTAGCATTTGACATTTCTAATTGAGCTTCTAAGTCAGTGATCCTAGAGGTAGCTTCGGTTATCCTACAATTTAAGGTGGCTTTCTCGTTGAGATTCCTAACCAAACAATTGTAGTTATTTGCTAGCCTATCTTCTAATTCCTTAATCTTTTCACTATGCTTTCCTACTTGAGGTTGACTAGTCTCTCTAGAATGTAGGCTCTTAGTGAGTTCTTCTATTTTCGCACTAGAGTTCCTAAGTTCTTACTCGAGACTATTATCTTCTCCTGAGATCTCTCAAGTTTATTCTCGATTTCCTTAATACTTTTATAATCATATTTCATGTTAGCATATTGTGTTTGATATGATTCTAACATGGTCAATAATGTGGAAGAAGAGACTACCTCCTTTGACGAGGTGGATGAGTTGTCTTTGTCAGTCCGATTGGATGTGTCGGCTTCCGATTCATTGTCGAGATGGGCCATGAGGGCTAAATTCTCTTCTTCAGAACTTGACGTGTCCTCGAGCCATTGGTCCTGTTCGGCCATGAGAGCTACTCCAGATTCCTTCTGTTTCGTCAATTGGAGCTTCCTGGAGTAGTAGTTGGCATCTCTCTTCTTCGGAAGAGTGCACTCTCTGGCAAAGTGACCTGGCTTCCCACAGTTGAAGAATTTGTTAGCCTCCTTAGGGTTCTTGACTTCGGAGCTCTCTGGTGCACGTTCTGGGTTTTTAGAGCTTGTAGTCCGAAGTCTGTTGGCTAAGGTTGAAGACTTCTTCTTGAAGTACTTCTTGCTCATCATTTGTCCTATGAGAGCTAACTGCTTTCCTAGAGCTTTCAAATTTGGCTCAACGTCGAGTCCGACTCTTTTTCCGATTCTGAAGGTGAAGGAGGCCTAACGATCTTTTCCTTTCTTGATCTTGAGCTCATCTTCTCCGAGACTAAGGCAACAGTGTCTTCGATCTGTTTGCCTTTCTGCTCTTTGAGAATCTCGCTTATATCATCCTCATGCTGTGCGAGATTGTCAAACACGGCATGGACATCCAACTCCTCTAGATCTTTATTTTGTCGAATCTGAGTGGATATATTCCTCCGTTCTGCAGGCAGAGAAGATAGAAATCTGATGTTTGTCTCCATATTGGTCTTCGTGATTTCTATCTTCCTCATCTCGTTGAGATGAGTGAGGTACCTTTGGTAGATCTCGTATAGACTCTCCTCCGGCTTTGCTTTGAAGGAGTCGTAGGCAGTGAGAATGTTTGCCTTTTTGGCTTTTATGCCAACTTCCGTCCTCTGCATCATCCTATGCAGTTCATCCCACATTCCTTTAGCCGATGAGAGGCTATCAATCTGTCTATATATATCGTTGGGGAAGTCCTGCATCAGGGTGTTCATGGCTACTAGATCAACCTTAGCTCGAGCCCTCTCCTCGATTGTGTACTCCCTATGCTCCTTCAGTCGCCTAGATGCGGGAATTTGAGGAGTTGCGTTTCATCACCGGGGACATGTACCCAAAACTGTGCGGATCCCTCTTCTAGTGATCTCAGCAAATTTTCGGCTTGATCTTTTAGAGCGATAAGATTGAGGAAGCGGCTTCTCCATACGGTATATTCGCCTCGTTGCAAGATCGGTGGACGGTTGTCATTTCCGAGCGAGTATGCATCCATTTTGTGTTGTAGTTGAGTTGTTGAAGGATCTTAGTTAATTGTTTTGAATGTTTGAAGATGATGTAATGTGCTTCACAAGTGACAAAATTCGTTAGTAACGTTTGATTCGAAAATTTGTTCGAGAATTATATTCGATTCAATCTTTAAAGTTTGATCGAAAATAATTTCATCGAAATGTAATACAATGTGTACTGTTCTCGTGCGAGAAAGTCTGTCAGCGAAATATTTTTCAAGCGAAATAAATTGCCCAAAATCGTTCGGTCGAGAAAATTCGGATCGTGAATTTATTTCGATCGTAAAGAAACAGTATGTTAGTAAGTTTCTCGACAAGTCAAAATAAATCCGTTGACTAGAAAAGTTTCTCGCGTGTAAATGATTTTTCGCTTGGTCAAACTTTAAATGTCTGACCGAAAAAAGTTTTTCAAGGGAAGTGTTTACGCGTGCAGTCAAAATTAGTCTTTCTCAAAAAAGATTTTCGCTGCAAAATGTTCGAGAAATATTTTTAACTAAAATCGTTTCTAGTGTTGGCGATTCTAGTGTTGACTTCGTATTCTGATCGAGAAAATTTCTCGCACCAAGTTTTTTCGATCGAGAAATTAATCCAATCGTAAACCTAGTGAGAAAAATTAGAACAATCGAGAAAAATTCACAGAATACGATGAACACAGATTCAAGCAAAAACAAGGAATTAAGCAGTGATATTTCAGGTAATTGCTCGCAATCAAGTACTAACTACGCACGAACAAGCAATTAAACACGTTATGTGTAATACCCGCAAAATTTGTACGGGATTACTTCAATAATATTCGAAATGTACGAAATCGACTTTCGAACAAGAAATGATTTCTTTTCAAAACGGGCCCAAAAATTTACAATTGGGCCCGAAAAATTTAAATGGACCAAAAATTTATTTATGGGCCAAATGAAGAAAATAATGGCCCAACATAAAAGGTTGGGAGTTGGGTCCTTTAATAAAATTTAATTGGCCGAAAACAAGAAGTGAAAGCCCAAATAAATAAATAATTTAAAAATAACAACAACAACAACAATAATAACAATAATAATAATTAATTAATTAATTAATTAATGGGGGGCCGAAAATAGTAAAAATAATAAGGTACCTCCATGTAAGTTTGGTACAATAAAACAAAATAATATTTCACCTCCATGTGAATTTAATACAATATAATAAAATAAGAAAAATAAAATAATAAAGCCAATTCTACAATTACATGGAGACAAAAATCTACACCTAATGCCTTAGTAAGTGAATCAAATACATCAAATACACCTAATGAGACAAGACCTAATACAACTAATACACCTAATATACCGCATAAGGACATAAATGAAATAAGAAAAAAAAAAGAATAATGAGGAGGTAGAGGAGAACGTGAGGGAGAGGAAAGGAAAGAAGAAGAGAGAAAGGAAAGAAAAAAAAAGAAAAGAAAAAAAGAGAAAGAAGAGAAGGAGAAAAGGGAGAAGCTCGCGGACGAGGAGAAGCTCGGGATCGAAACTCTAGGGTCGGGATCACACGTAACAATCCGTTACGTAGCTCTCTACGGATTAAGGTAGGTGAAGATCACCTACATACGTAAACAATATTAGGATTTGTGAATTTTACGTGTTTTGCATGTTATTCATCGAATTCTTCGTGTTTATGTGATAATAATAATTTGCTTGCATGAAGTTTTCGTTGGTTAGCTTAGGAAGCATGAGATTGAGCATTTTTAGATCTATGAATATTTGGAAATATGGATAGAGGACTTTAGATTAAGATGATAGAGCAAAACTTGGGGAGAATTAGGGTTTCTTTATTCGATTCGACCTGTAGGTTCAAAAATTCATATCTTACAATCTAGACCTCGGATTAAAACTCCCTTAGGGCAGAATTTAGATTTGCAAGTCTTTTATCTATGGTTAAAATTTCAGGACCATCGGACATCGTGTACCCCAAGATCATTGAAAAATACGAAACTATCGCAAAACAGCCTACAAAATAGTTATTTTTAAAAATTTAGGGACTTAATCGAATTTTTACAAAATCTGGGGAGTCTGTGTTGTAAAATCCCGAACAAATAATATTTTTAAAGAAATATAAAGCTTTTAAGACATATTTAAAATTCGGAATAAATAATTGGGATCCTTTGTGCAATTTTCAAAAATTCGGGTACTAAATATATAAGTTTCAAAAAAAAATCTGGGGATTAAAAATGTAAAACTTCAAACAGGGAATATTTTAAAAAATACTGAATTTCTTTTGGAGGGAAATTAGAACTTTCCAAAAGTTTTGGGGTGCTAAATAAATTTATATAATTTCGATTAGGATGAAATTAGAACTTTTCAAAAGTTTAGGGACGTTAGTTAAATTTATATAATCTCGGCTAGGATGAAATTAGAATTTTTCAAAAGTTGTGAATGCTAAATAAATATATATAAATTTGGCTTGGATTAAATTGGAACTTTTCAAAAGTTATTGGGGACTAAATAATACTTGATAAGGACCAAATTGAAACTTTTCAAAAGTTTGAGTACTAAAAATTTATATTGTGTTTCGGCTAGAGTATAAATGAAAGTTTCAGAAATTTTTAGGGTTTTAAATAAATAGTTTAAAACTTGGCCGGGGTTAAATTATAATTTTCAAAATTTTCGGAGGGTTAAATTAATAATTAAAAATGGCCGAGGAGTTCTTTTGCAAAATTACAGGATATTAGAATAATCAAATTTTTCATTTTATTTTATTGGAGTCAAATGTAAATTTTCGGAAAAACACTCGGAATTAAAAATAAATAATTATTAAAATCAGTAGGGTTCGAAAATTAAATTTTCATAAATTTATGGGGTTATATAAATGATCAATAAATGCGGTTGAGGTCAATTTCAAATCTCTAGAAATTTTTGAGTTTAAATAAATGATTAATGAATTCGGTTGGGGTCATTATGAAAATTTTTGGAAATTCCGAGGGGTTATTTGTAAATTTTTCTAAAATATTTTTGAAACTTAATCTAAAACTGGCGTTGGAGTGAATTGTAAGGTAGAAAGAATTAAACTTAGACTTTTAGTTCAAGATCGAGAGGGAATTTTGTGGTTACGGTTCCGGGCCGATTAAAAATCGGAACGCGGACTTTGGGTCTGAATTATTTGTCGAATATAGACGTTGGGAATCGGGCCGAGCTAATACCTCGGGCCGATATGTAATGTGGAAAGGATATGTTGCATTTTTTGTGTTGCATTTTTATTTGCACGGCATTTGCATACACGTGTTACGAGGGGAGTACGGAGTCATGAAAGTGTTGTCTAGAGACGCGAGTGAGACGATTTATGAATGAGAAATGTTGATGAGTTGTATGAGTGAGGTTAGGACTAAGGCGCACTTTATATGGAGGGAGTGGGGCCTCCCGAGCTACTGACCTCTTGTGGGGAGTGGGGCCTCCCGAGCTACGGACCCCTGCGCGCGCGTGTTGCCTTTAGTACCTATGCCTCGGGCCCTGAATGTGATGTGATGATATGAGATTTGAGATATGAGATATGAGAAAAGAGTCGAGCGTGTATATTTGTGAGATAAGTCAGGATTGGGATGTGAGAGCATTTGCATTCATGCATATTTTCATCTACTGGGCAAAAGCTCAGGGTTTACGTGTGTAGGTAAGATGGCTGATGGCGGTGACTCCACAGACTTTTGAGGGTGGCACAGTACATGGGACGCGACCTGTGGAACGAGTTTATGTTTCGTGTTTTTAAGTTTGGGCTTGGCCTTATTGGGCTTCGGCCAAATGAATCAAAATGTGTTTGGGTTTGAACTTATGGATTTAGACATCGAACGTATTTGTATTATTATATTTTAAAAGTTTTAATTAAATGGGTTTTTCGCTGCTTACGCTGCGAAAATCCGCCAAAATACGTATCTAGGAAGTTGGGTCGTTACATTATGAAGCAAAATATGTCGCATTTGATCAAAATCAGAACGTGTTCTTCATGTTCATCGCAAACAGTGACTTCACAGAATCGATTTAATCCTAAAAATCGAAGTTCAAACAGCTACAAATCTGTTCGCAATCATCATTTAGCACTTAAACAAGCACATACGCATCAAATTCAAGTCAATTAAGCACAGAATTAAGCTATTGGATCGAAAATAAATTTCGCGCCAAACTGTTCTTCGATGAACAGTCATTAGAAAATAATTTTCGATCCAAATCTAACAATTTTTTATTCAAAACAGAACGAATCTGCTCTGATATCAATTGTTAGGTCCTACGATTAACAACTCTAAGATCCTAGGCAAGAATTCATAGTAATTCGACGATAATGATCATCATTAAGATTCGATCGAAAAACTCAATTGAAGAACGAGAGAGAGAATTCGAGTAGAGTGAGAAAGCTACTATTGTTTCTCTCTCTAGAAATTGAATTGCAAGCCTTTCGGATCAATTCCCAAAACTTTCTCTATTGATTGCGATTGCTTACAAAGTATTTATACCAAACAAACTTGGTATAAATATCAAACTAGTCCTAATCTAAGGACTACTATACAAAACGCCCCCTAATTACAAGGACAACTTATAAAATCAAGCACAATCAAAACATATACTCTACAGGAGCAAATCAAGGAGGCGCAGGAAAATGACGATTTTTATGAGAAAATCAAAGGAGCGCAGACAGAACAGTCAATGACAGACCTTGCATTCCAGAGCGACGGGAGTTCGTACTATAAGAACAGGCTGTATGTACCGGATGGTACGGAGCTTCGACGGGCCATAATGGCGGAAGCACATACTACACCGTACTCAGTACATCCTGGAGCTACTAAGCTGTACGGAGACTTACGGACGAACTACTGGTGGCCAGGAATAAAGAAAGACGTAGCCAAATTCGTAAGTCAGTGCCTCACCTGCCAACGAATTAAAGCGGAACACCAAAGGCCGGCAGGAACGCTGCAGCCTTTACCAATCCCAGAGCGGAAATGACAATATAACGATGGATTTTGTAAGCGGATTGCCAAAGAACGTGAAAGGGCATGACGCAATCTGGGTAATTGTAGACCGACTTACGAAATCTGCCCATTTTCTGTCGATAAGTACGACGTTTTTCATGGAGCGGTATGTAGAACTGTACATCCAAGAAATAGTGAGACTCCATGGAATACCATTGTCGATAGTTTCAGACTGTGACTCAAGATTCCTATCCAAGTTCTAGACGAGTTTACAAAAGGCAATAGGGACAACATTGTCGTTTAGCACGGCCTATCATCCGCAGACGGACGGCCAATCCGAACGGACCATCCTGACTTTGGAGGATAAGCTATGAGCCTGCGTGCTCCATTTCAAGGGCAATTGGAGCAAATACCTTCCACTCGTGGAATTTTCGTACAACAATAGTTATCAAGCCACGATTGGAATGGCCTCATATGAAGCCTTATACGGGCGTAAGTTCAGATCCCCGGTACGTTGGGATGAAGTCGGTGAAAGGGCGATGTTAGGCCCCGACATGGTACGAGAAATGACAGAAATCATCGCGATGATCCGAGAAAAGATGCGCACGGCGCAAAGCAGGCAAAAGAGTTATGCGGACCGGAGGCGCCGACCATTAGAATTCGAAGTTGATGATTGGGTCTTTGTGAAAGTGTCTCCGATGAAGGGCGTCAAGAGGTTCGGGAAGAAAGGAAAACTAAGCGCGAGGTATATTGGTCCATTCAAGATAATAAAGAGAGTTGGTGTACCAACTGGTACTACTAGCATCGTTGTCGCAAGTACACGATGTGTTCCATGTTTCGGTATTGCGAAAGTATATCGCTGACCAAAGCCACGTGCTGATGAATGAATCGCTGCACCAACAGTTGAAGCCAGATTTGAGTTATGAAGATGTACGGGTAGAAATAATGATGTACGAAACAAAAAGGTTTAGGAATAAAGAAATTCCCCTAGTGAAAGTTCTGTGGCGAAATCAGTCGATAGAGAAAGCCACTTGGGAATGCGAGGATGAGATGAGGGTCCGCTATCCTGAATTGTTCCGAACGGGCTGATTTCGGGGGCGAAATCCTCTTTTAGGGGGGAGGATGTAGCACCCGGGTCCTCGTAAGCAATTAGGGCCAATAAATTTGCGTATATGTGGGACACAATTATGTGTATTTCGGGCAATTATTCTGGGCTCGTGCGAATTATATGCTATTGCATGTCGAAATACGTGCTTAATTGCCTCGTGAAATTGGAGCATTTAAATTGGGTAATGTGACCTCCAATTTAACTAGGGAATTTCGAAAGATAGAAAATGAAAGTTTGGGCCACAAGCCAATATGGGACTATAAATATTATTGGGCTAGATTTGAAAATAATTGGGCCCAAAAGCATTAGAAACAATGTTAGGGACAAGAATTCCTTAAATTAGGGGATATTTACGTTGCCTAAGCTTTAACCACTTAAAACTTACCTAAGAACCCTTTCAAGTCCATGAACCCCATTATTAAGGAAACTAACGAGAAGCTTAAGCAACAAAGGAGGAGAAGACGAGCTGAGAGTCACGAGCGTCTGGACTAGGTATGAGTTCCTACCACAATCCTTATGTTCGCATTTAAGAAATAAGGCATTTTGAGAACTATAGCCATGAAAGTACCCACTTGTTACAGATTGAGAAATTTTAATCCTCGAAGGGTATGTTTCTCGCCTTAAATTAGCATTCTTAGTTTGATACTATCATATCTAAGAATTTTTAGGCACGAAAACATGTTAGGTCTGAGTTCGAGGCCAAAGTCGATTTTAGGGTTCATAAAATCGTATGGTCTTCGACGAGTTCTTGAAAAATGACCTTTTTGATCTTTATAGTTGGGGTATTGCCAATTATAGAGAGTTTTAGTAGGATTGAGTTCGTGAAGTACGAACTTTGCGAACTCCGGATCGCTAATCCTAAGCCTCGCAATGAACTTTGCGAATTGAAGGGCTTCGCGAATTACAAGACAAGCACGGGAGGTTCGCGAACTTGAACGATTTCGCGTGCACGGATTCGCGAAATTTATACGTCGCGAACCCGGTTTGCGAACCCATGTTGAACGAGGATCACGAATTCAGCATGGACCCGCGAAGCATGACCATTCGCGAATTGGTGTTTTGCGGGTTCGTCGTGTCGCGAACCCTAGTTTCGCGAAGTGGTGTTTCGCGAACTAAGGGCTGGGGTACTTTGCGAATTGGGAGGAACTTTAGACGATTCGCGAACTAAGGTTGGCGAATCCATGGCATGCTGTGTACTTTGCGAATCAAGGATTTCATGGGCTCAATGCTTCGCGAATCCCATGCGACAAGCCTTTGGCGAATTGAAGATGTTTTGCGAGTCCACACAAGCCGCGAACCCACTTTGCGAACCGAAAATTTCGCGGGCCCAACGAGGTTGCGAACCCATGCAAACCCTAATTTGCGAACTCCTCCATTTTTCACGGGCCGAGCAACTTTGCGAACTCGACCTACCTCATGAACTCATAAACTTCGCGAATCAAGCAAACTTTGCGAATCCAATTAGGAACTTAGAGATAATTCGCGAACTATACTTAACCAAGATTTCATGGGTCTAACACTTCACGAATTCATGGCACTTCGCGAGCAATAACTTGGAAACTTAGGATAGCACGTTAGACTTCGCAAACTACACTTAGGAAATTAAATTAGTTCTAGAATCTCGAACTCGCGAAACAGATTTAATAAGCTTAGGAACTTCACGGGTCCCGTGAGAATTTGCGAACACGACTATAATTACCAAAATATATTCTTAACATCTTAACATATAGAGTAAGCATACTTAAGCGATTAAGTAAAATAGTGTGCTAACACCAGAATTTTATGACTAGGTTTGGACTTAGGAAATTCGCCGGGTCAGGTAGCGGTTAGTCTACGGACGCCAGGTAAGTAGAAATCCAACTACAACACATAACGTGTGTTACATGTCTTATGTGACTATGTGCCTATGTGATTTCATGATTGTGAATTGACAGTTATGCTTTCATGTGGTAAGCATAAGTTGCACTCATTTGCATATGCATATTCATGTGCACGCACGAACTCACGGGGGAGGGTCGTGGGACTGATTATGCATGATGGGATGTCGCTTGTACGCGACGAAGACTTGCCGATGTGGGCAGGTGTGTCGACTCGAAGTTGAGTCAAAGGCTGTCTCCTAAGCTACCAGGGCGGCGTTTAGCATCGTCGTACTATTATGTAAATATATATATATGTGGATATCCTATGGATAGGATTGAGCATGGCCCGTGGCGGTAAGGTGCGACCTGGAGGGTGCGACCTGATGGTATAAGCGATACAGGATGGAACCCTGGTGTAGGCAACCTCAGCATGGGCTACCAGCGTGAGCGACTGCCGGACAGTCGGGGACGACCGGGATCATATGGCGACCTAGGGGAACGAGGTGCATCCTAGGGTTCGGCCATCCGGCGTGGACCGCTGTCGTATTGTCCTTGAGGGACGTGAGCTCTTGTGGTGCATAGCGAGATTAGCCGTGGTCCCTGAGTATTACTAGTATGGGTACTAGGTGCATTGGTGCGGAATGCCTTTGCGGTATTTTAAATGCATCGGCGCGGATCACCTGTGCGTAGTGGTTTATGCATTGGCACGGATTGCCTTTGCGGGAACGGGACACGTGCATACATGCATAATTTCTGCTTACTGAGCCTCGGTGGCTCATTCCTTATGTTATGTGTTGTATGCACCAGCGACCACGGTATGTGACCGCTTATGTTGGAAATGCCGATCTTTTGGAGCTTCGCGCTGCTTTTGGGGTGGACGTGTGTGTATGGCTGACGACCTGTGAGGCCGGGCGCATAGGAGCTTTTGCTGTGCCGATGCACCTTAACCATTGTAGTTAGAACATGTTTCGAATTGTAGTGTTCGACATGTACACTTTTGAGCTTGTACAGAATGTTGTTCCATTATATAAATGGAAAAGAAAAATTTTATACGCTTCTCAGTGTACTTTACTACTCACAACTCGCTAGGCACATAGGAATACGCTAGAATAGGCAAGTTAGGAAGTAGGGTCGTGACAGACCGTCTACAGCCCGCTCTCTCTGCATCATTGATATCTTTCGAAGACAAAGTCAAGGAGAGCGTGCGAAATGCCATCGAGACGTCCCGCCAAGATCGTGGGAAAGCACCCGTCTCGGAGCCGTCTTCATCACAACCTATTCTCACACCCACTCAACCTACACAACCCTTCCCAATTGCCACACCCATCCTCACACACAACCTCATAAACCCAGCTACCATACCATCAGCGACCTCCAGTCAATATTAGTCGCCCACGTACTCGAGTTGACTACTCGAACGCTGGAAGAAGAGGATCTCTTCTGCCGTCTTGTCGACCGTCCCGACCCGACCGAAACATGTCGAGGCCAAGGCTCCCGCTTCAAACACCGACATGACGACCCTGACGATCAAGGACATCATGAGAGGGAGAAGAGGCTTCGGATACAAACAAGAAGTCAGAGACAAGGCTTGGGCGCGGACAGACAAGCGCTTGAGCCGCTGAAACCTCGCAAACCGACTACCCAAACAACCACCACCACGCACCGCACCCACTCATACAACCCAAACCTACGCATCATCTTTTATGCTAAGGACGCCTCCGTCCACACCAACGACTCTCACAAGCCCTTGCTTCCAGAAGAAGAAGCAAGTGCCGCCATGCTCGTGGCCTGGCGCAAACTCAAGCTACTCCCTCAGCTGCTCAAGACCAATTGGGACCGTCAGGACATGGCAACCCTCATGAGTTCCTCGACAAGTACATATTCGAAGGACAGTGGATGACCCATTCCTTGCCCGACGAGCATCAGAGACAACGGCTTAAGAACGTTCGACAGTTCTTACAGCAAGCTTCGGTGGACCTTGTGCTGATAGAAGACGAAGAGCTTCAAGAAGGTGAAGATCACAAACAAGAGCTCCCAAGGTGGACCTTCTGCATGTTATTATGTATATCTGTGATTTGCATTGCACTTGCATACCACGTCATTGCGAGGGAGTCAAGCACCGTGCGGAACGGTAACGTTTGGGATGTCGATGGTGGGTTGTAGGTTATTACGTTGGGTAGAGGGGAACATTTGGGTGAGTGTAACTCTAACGTGACCTGAGTAGGCCGACCGAGCGTATGAGGTGTCGAGTGACGGGATGTGTTGCGACAGTATAGGACATTTCGAGTATAGGGCAACTCTAACGAGACCTGAGTAGCTTACCCGCTCTAATGAGACCTGAGCGGGATATGCGACTCTAACGAGACTTGAGCGAGATATGCGACTCTAACGAGACCTGAATAAGATATTCCATTCTAACGTGACCTGAGTGGGAACCTATTCTAACGAGACCTGTGTGGGATATTTGAAATGTAATTAATGTTGAGTAGTATGGGAGGTTGAGACGTGTTAGTGTTGAGATGAGGAAAATAAGTTAAGGTTGCATTGCATTTGTGAGGTATTTGGAAATGGGGCTGAGCGCACGTTGCATACATGCATGTTTCATCTACTGGGCAAGGAGCTCAGTTTACGTGTTGTAGGTACATACGAGTCCGGCGTTGATACGCGTAGCGACTAGGTGGCTGATGGCGGTGACTCTGTGGACTTTTGATGGCAGGGTGGTACATGGATGCGACCTGTGGAGCGATGTTAGGATTTTTAATATTTTGATATTTAGGACTTCCGGCTTGTGTAAAATATACGACTATGTGGACGAGGCTTATTTTAATACTTTTTATTTTAGGAAAAAAATTTTAATTAGACGGGTCTTCCGCGACTTACGTTACGAAAATCCGCAATAAATATTTAATACAAAGTGAGGGTCGTTACAGGTGGTATCAGAGCTTAGGATATAGATTCTGTACACCGTCCATGTAGCCGCTCAAAAGACTGGAGATTCAGCCTTGCCTGTAAGTTTTAAGTTTGACGCCATTATGTGATTGTAATAATGTACCTGTCTATGTGACTAATTGTAGACGATAGGAATAGTATGCTTAGTTAGAGTGCACAGCGAAAATGTGGTTGGAATAGGAACATGCACGCCTAGAGGACATAGAAAATATTGGTCAAGTCTTGGCATAGAGGACTGGATGACCTTAGAAGCTGGACTACACATTTAAATGTGTCGTCTAGATTGTGTGACATAAAGGTGGAAATAAATTCTACCATAATAGAATGTAGATAGATCAAGGATAGGAGAAATCGTTACCCATAGTTAAGTCGGCGAATTTCGGGGGCGAAATTCCTTTAAAGGGGGAAGAATGTAATACCCGTAAGAATTTAAATAATTAGTGAATAAAATATTAAAGATAATATGAAATTCGAGTAAGAGTCAAATAATATTTGGAGTCCAATTAAATATTTAATGGATTTAATCTTATGACTAAGGCTCAATGAATAAATATTGGACTAAATTATATTTAAAGCTCTTGATAAATACTAGTGAGTGAGGCTAAAAGGTTATCAATAATGGCCGAATAACACAAAGCACAAAATACAAATGGTCATGAGTATTTGGTTACCTAACACCAATAGGAATATACACGTAGTAGGTTGATCACTTATTTGTGATTTGTCTCTACTAATCATTAACAAACTAGTTATCAAGATAAGATCAACAAAAAAAATAAACAAAACATAAAGATTTCGTTAAGGAAGAAAAGGGATGGTCACCTAATCTACTCGTTACTTACTTGTTTTTACTCACAAGATATTGATATACATATATATACAATTATATTAAGAATAATAACTAAGAGATGGATAAAAATGGAACATAGGAACGAACTTGCTTAGCATGGGATGAAATTAATTAGTGGAAGTAAATTAGATATTATGGGCCAAAAGCCCAAATTCATAATAAATTGTTTAGCCCAAATTTATGTGGCCCAAAATACAAAAAGTTATGAAGGGAAATTTGGTTAAGGGAATATATGTAGTAGTTTATCTGCTAATTTGTTACTTACTAATCATCCACAGACTAAACTATAAAGAGAGGAAACCAAAAAGAATGATGACATAAATAATAAAATAAAGACAAGGTTAGCCAACCACTCCACTTGCTTATTACACGTTAGGAATGAGATGAGAACAAAACTTTCGAAATAAAAGAAAGCCATTAATGCTAAGTTACGTAAAGCTTAAGGACAAGAAAATGAGATATAGATCAACTTTGTTTAATATAGTGGCAAACAAACGTCACCTCATGTCCTTATTATATTATTTTCCAACCTAATGGTATGACAATTACATATAAATCTATATAACCATACCACGAAAACCCTCAATTTGAGTAAGAACAAAGAATTAAAATATCAGAGAAGCAAGGAGAATTTCATCAAAGAAGAAGGAGATTTCAACAACTTAAGTTCTTAACAAATCTATCTCAAACGTGAGCTAGGTAAACTAGTTTATCTATTCACACGAAAATCCTATGTATTTAATATGTTGAAGTTGTTATCATGCTTATATACTTACACATGTTAAGTTCTGGGAGGTTATCCAAGTACTTAAGGGACATGAATAGTGTTATTATGTGACTAAAGTGAGGTGTGGACACTTACAACATATAAACTCGGTTATGTTTAATATATATTTTTCATAGTTAGATATTTTGATGTTGTTTAATTCAAGTCTGGAAGGTTTTAGTAATTAGAATATATGCTTAGACTGCCATGTTGCTTTCATGATGTATTCGTGAGGATAAATTCCATATTCTCGAAAAATAGTTGAGTTAGTGTAGATACCATTAGTTTCAGTGTTGGAACAAGATATTTATTTCAAGAGTTGTTTTACTAGGTGCATGATCACGTTCTCAGATTAAGGAAAGAGATTTTTATATAGATATACATCTTGCGCAACAATTATGTGAAGTTTCAATGAAACTGTTCAAAGATAGTATATTTAGGAATTCTAGGGTTTTCGATACTTAAGGTTTTGAAATTCTATAGCATATATATACTTATGTGACTTAGCAATTAGACTGATATAATAATGTTCGTATGCTCAGCGGATCGAATCATTAGGAGTTCACCGGGTTTCTTGATTAATTTACATCAGGAGGACAGGTAGGTGAAACTCACCTACGACACATAAACGATTGTGTGAATTATATGTGATACTTATGTGCTTGTATGAATATGTAGTTTAGTGATTTACGTGATTTATATGTATTATATCTTCTGCATGTTATTATGTATATCTGGGATTTGCATTGCACTTGCATACCACGTCATTGCGAGGAGTCAAGTACCGTACGGAACGGTGACGTTTGGGATGTCGATGGTGGGTTGTAGGTCATTACGTTGGGTAGAGTGGAACATTTGGGTGAATGTAACTCTAACGTGACCTGAGTTGGCCGACCGAGCGTATGAGGTGTCGAGTGACGGGATGTGTTGCGACATTATAGGATATTTCGAGTATAGGGCAACTCTAACGAGACCTGAGTAGCTTACCCGCTCTAACGAGACCTGAGCGGGATATGCGACTCTAATGAGACCTGAGTAGCCACCCACTCTAACGAGACCTTAATAGGATATTCCATTCTAACGTGACCTGAGTGGGAACCTATTCTAACGAGACCTGAGTGGGATATTTGAAATGTACTTAATATTGAGTAGTGTGGGAGGTTGAGACGTGTTGGTATTGAGATGAGGGAAATAAGTTAAGGTTGCATTGCATTTGTGAGGTGTTTGGAAATGGGGTTGAGCGCACGTTGCATACATGCATGTTTCATCTACTGGGCGAGGAGCTCAGTTTACGTGTTGTAGGTACATACAATTCCGGCGTTTATACGCGTCGCGACTAGGCGGGCTGATGGCGGTGACTCCACGGACTTTTGATGACAGGGCGGTACATGGATGCGACCTGTGGAGCAATTTTAGGATTTTTAATATTTTGATATTTAGGACTTCCGGCTTGTGTTAATAGTGTATCTAGTGTTCGACTTGTTTCGTTTGTGTATTGGGCTAATCAATCAGTTTTGTATCCAGCTACGGTGCATTATTGTGATTGGTTAAACTCTTGGGGAGCAAACCCCAAGGAGAGGAGTAAACCCCAGTTGGGGATATAACCTCTATAAAAATCATGTCTCGCATTTACTTTTTAGTTATTTCCTTATCACTGTGAGATAGACCCGAAACACATTTGACATAACTAGGATATATCAGGCATACTCATAACAAGCATCACTAGGCATATCTAAGTCCCTACACTTACGATTTGTGAAAAGAATAAGCATAAAATTTTTATAATCCTAATTCACCCCTCCTCTTAGGCACATTTATATCTTCGAGGAGGAGGAGGGGGAGGAGGAGGGGAAGGAGAAGGGGAAGGGAAAGGGGAAGGGGAAGGAGAAGGGGAAGGGGAAGGGGAAGGGGAAGGAGAAGGAGAATGAGAAAAGGAGAAAAGGAGAAGGATAAGGAGGAGAAGAAGGAGGAGGAGAAGGAGAATAGGCGGAGGGGGAGAAGGAGAAGAAGGAGAAGCATGAGAAGGAGAAGCGGAATATGGAGGGAGGAGAAGGAGAAGAGGGAGAAGAAGAATAAGGGGAGGAGGAGAAGGTGGAGGAGAAGAAGGAGGAGAAGGATGAGAAAGTGGAGAAGGAGAAGGAGGAGGAGGAGGAGAAGAAGGAAGAGGAGGAGGAGGAGGAGGAGGAGGAGGAGAAGGAGGAGAAAGAAGAGGAGGAGGAGAAAGAAGAGGAGGAGGAGAAGAAGAAGAAGAAGAAGAAGAAGAAGAAGAAGAGAGGAGGAGGAGGAGGAGGAGGAGGAGGAGGAGGAGGAGAGGAGGAAGAAGAAGAAGAAGAGGAAGAAGAAGAAGAGGAAGAAGAGGAAGATGAAGAGGAAGAAGGAGGAGGAGGAGGAGGAGGAGGAGGAGAAGAAGAAGTACTACAACAAAAAACCGCGACGAGTCTATGGTAAAATGATTGTTGAAGAAGATGTGCTCAAACTTATAAGTCGACCTTCTATGTGGGTAAATCTAATTAGCTACAGACAATGTTGCAAAACTCGCTAGGCGCTAGTCGGGCGCCCAGGGGCCTAGCGCCTAGGCATCTTAGGCGGGGGATTAGGCGGTTTCTAGGCGGAAATTAGTCGGTATACATATTTTTCATTTATTTTTTATTTTATATATCATTTATATAAATATTACATGATGCATCCAAATTTATCAAAAATCTAGGCAAAATATATTAATACATATATTCTTGATACATTTGGCCCAATAAATCTCTAAGTTTAAGCCCGATGAGAAAGAAAGTCCAAGAACAAAATCCAATCTAAGTTAGTGTCGTTTTTATTTCAGAGTAGCATTGCCTTGTAGAGTGTGCGACGATGGGTCGCTGAGGAGTAAATGGGCCAGAACACTAAATAACAGTATTCCTTATTCAAAAAATCATCTTGTCCCACACCGCTTGTAACATGTAATGAGAGTGTAAGGAACTTCTATATAAGTACCCACACCACAGCCTATTAACTCAACTCGCGGTGTGCTTATCTGTTAAGTACAATGGGAATTTTCATCAGTGTGATTTTTTGAATTATTCATTATTATTTATTTAATTGGCTTATTAATATTTTATAGGCCTGTTTGGCCGATAATCGGGCCATTAGGCGGATTAATCGGCCGATTTGGCGGACTAATCGGCCCACAAGGCCGATTAATCGGCCCATCTGTTAATCGGGGCCGATTATATGATATTCGCCTCGGTTGGTCTCCGACTAGCGCCTAGACGGCGTCTAGGCGGCCGCCCAGACCGCATTTTACAACAATGGCTACAGAAGGTTAATCCTCAGTGAGCGCAAGGGTTAGTTATACATAGGGATGGGGTTAATCTCACGAAAGCCTACAAAATTGTATATATGTCATGCAGTATCAATTTATTCATTTTGTGTATCATTAGACATGGTCCTGTGGTACTTATTGTATCCATCTATTCTACCTTTTAAAAGATTGTAATCGTGCCATTTTCCAGTGTTGTTGGATTATTTATTGTTAGATAAGTGTAAGTCAAGTGCCTTTTAAAAGATTGTAATCGTGCTATTTTACGGTGTTGTTGGATTATTTAGTTAGATTAGTGTAAGGTCAAGTGATTAAATTGTCGAAGAGTTACGGATGGTTCATTTACGATATCGCTGTTTCGATTTTGAAATGGTACACAAAATGTTTGCATTATGTACAATAATCACATTAAGTTGGTACTATAAAGTACCTAAATTATGTACTACAACCACATTAAAATAGTCTATTAAACTTATTACAAAGGTACGATAATTACTTGGCGTAAAAGAATTGGCTAAAGACAAGAGTAAATTTGCTTTCAGGCCCTTTTAAGCTAGTTTTATTTGGATTCAGGTCCTCTTACTTTAAATTTAAGTTTAAAGGACCCATTTCAAGTTTGTCTTAAAGTTAAGGACCTATTTGTGCGAAAAAGACTCATATACCCTCAGCTGTTGCGAAAATTTACATGCCTATGCCATCATCCCTCACCTCCTAGTTTTTATAGATCGACGATTGTTTCAGCACCCAAAACGCCCTGAAATCTCATAAATCTTCTATGTTATTGAGCGCAAAAGGTAAAATCGAGCTCAATTTCTCATGGGTCCTCGTAACCAACGAACATTTTCGATGTTATATTGGAATAATGCTTCAAACTCAAATTAAAAAATTTTGGTACAAACGCGAGTGAAATCTTGACTTTTGTGCTCGAATAATGTGGATTCACACCAATTCGGATGTGGGTCTTAGTAATCGACACGAAATAACAACGAATTGTGCCACGACCTAAGATCCAAACATTTTCAATTTCAGTAACAAATCACTTTATATGGGTACCATTTTCTGCTCGTACGGAAACTCAACCATCAAAAGCTATATCATATCTTAACATTGAGGAATAAATGTTGCCTCAGTAATAACAAATAATTAGAAAACAATAACGTTTGGGAACCACTTTCTACTATTTTGGAAACCCTACCCTCAGAAACAATAACAGATTACTAACATTGAGGAATAAATATCACATCACTTATAACAAATAATGAGAAGACAATAATGGTTTGTTTCCTATAATAGCTACATGCAACTAGTACGGACTAGGGCGTCAAGAGGAAGATTAAAAATTCGTACGACACCCAAAACCCTCTGAAATCGCATAAATCTTCAACGTTAGTAATCAAAAAGGGTAAAACCGATCTCAATCTCTCATGGGTCCTCATAAACAAGGACAATTTTCGATGTTAAGTTGAAATAATGCTTCAAACACAATTCAAAATTTTTGGTAGAAACGAGTGAAATCTCAACTTTTATGCTCGAATAATTGAGTATTCACACCAATTCCTAGGTGGGTCTTAGTAATCGACATGAAATAACAACGATTTTTGCTGCAAACTAAGATCGAAACGTTTTCATTTTCAGTAACACATCACTTTATCAGAGTACCATTTTCCGCTATTTTGGAAACCCTATCCTAAAAAACAATAGCAGAGTCCTAACATTGAGGAATAAATATTGCCTCATCTATAACAAATAATGAGAAGATAATAGCGTTTGTTTCCTATTAGCTACATGCAACTAGCACGGACAAGGGCGTCAAGAGGAAGATCAAAATTCACAACCAAACCTCTCTGAAATCACAGAAATCATCGACATTATTAATCGAAAAGGGTAAAATCGATCTCAATTTCTCATGGGTCCTCATAAACAATGACAATTTTCGATGTTATATTGGAATAATGCTTCAAACCCAATTAAAAAATTTGGTAAAAAATCTAGTGAATCTCGGCTTTTATGCTCGAATAATATGGATTCGTACCAATTCGGGTGTGGGTCTTAGTATTCGACAATAATTATCGATGCTAGTCACGAAATAACGACGAATTTTGATGCGACCTAAGATCGAAATATTTTCAATTTCTGTAACACATCGTTCTACTTTATTGGCAACCTAAGATCCAATGTGAGGTATTAGTTTGATAATGGAACAATGAAGAATTTTGATGCATTTGTCAATTAAAAAGCCGGTTGGTAACACTTCATTTATTCTGGGTAACAATTCACGCATTTTGGGTAACACATCACTAAGAACATTCTAAAAGGTTCTAGATTGTCAGAGATATTAACAGTACAATAACTTAATATTACCACATTGCCTGCAAAGAATACCGCATGTCTGATAAAAATAACAATATAAACAAAGGTTATAACAGATTTGCAGCTACAAGAACAAAAAATAGCTAATCACTACCAAATTACTGTTTCGATTAATTTCGTTCACAAATTCATTTCGTTGGGATGTATAAGATTGACATTCATGGAAATAGATGATATGATGAAGCTAAATCACAAATTTCATTAAAAGACACGTTTTGCGAATGTTGATATCAATATGTGGAAGTTGAGATCAAAAATCATGTAAACACATAGCTCTTCTTTCACAAAATATACTAGTATCTCTTTTGATGAGACATAACGTTATGAACTCCATCACAAACATATTCAAAGTTCAACATTAAAGCACGAACAACATTTAATAGACCATAAACTCAACATTCGAGACCCCAAAACCCTAAACAATCGAAAAAATGGATTTGTGAGAAAAATTAATGAACTTTGTAATGTGGTATGAGAAACCTATTATGCAGTATCAATATCAGCAATAGTGTTAAAAATTAGATTTGTACTGTTTTTTATATCGGACATTCGGTACTGTTGGCAAGTAATATGATCATATTCCTTGACAAT
>JAPQWV010003147.1:0-45000 GCA_027422505.1 Craterostigma plantagineum
CCTGGTGCTAAAAGGAAGGCCCATGCTCCCAAGGAATCTGTAAAAAAAGACAAAGAAAGCGCCTCGTGCTTCTTCGGGTGAAGTAATTAAACGGTCCCGTCAGGGCTCTCAGGGGACCTCCGCTGGGGATCCTGTTCTTTCCGTTGATCAATTGTCCGGAGCTGAAAGGGTGAAAGTACAGGGCCGTAGGTGGTGAGCTACGCCTCCGTTCAGCCATCCCTTGATTTGTCAGCTCGGGATTTAGAAGTGGCCAATCAGTCCCTGCAGAATCAGTTGCAGGAGGCGCAGGCCAACTTATCAGTTGCTAAGGCCGAGGCGACCAAGGAGGCCAAGGCGGGTTTCGAGGCTAAGAAAGGGAAGATACTTGAGGAGCAAGCCACTTTACTGAGGCAGTTGGAGAGGGAGTTGAAAGACTCTTTTGCTAAGGAAAAGGCCGAGTGGGATGTGGCGTGGAGCGCAGGGTGAGGGTAGGCGTGGAGTCTCACCTGCAGGATGCTAAGGACGGTGCCACTCGTCTTTGCCAGCAGCACCTCCTGTCCACAGCCGCTAGGAAGAAATTCCTGAGTGACTTGGTCGAGGACTGGCGCCAGGAGTATCTGAAGGATCCGCTCTCCTTATGGGACTACGTTCCCCTGATGCAATACTACTTTGAGGAGGTTATAAAGCGAGGCTTGGCAGGGACTGAGGAGGAGGCTGCTCTGCAGGCGCTCCCCTTTCCTTCGTGTTTCCTGGGAGACCCTAGAGCTCTTGAGAACACTAAGTTCTGGGTCCCTGCGGCGGAGATGCATATGGAAGTCCTGGCCCATGCCGACCTCTCGGATCTCCCGGAAGCTACCTCTTCCTCTGACCTCCCAGAAGTTATACTCTCTCCGGACCCTCCTGCCCCTTGATTTTCGTTCTTTTTACGTTGTGATGTACTGAACACTTTTTCCTGTTTTTCGGACTTATTAGGATTTGTGCTGCCTCCTTGTGGTGGCGTTTATGTTTTTTGGGTGCCCTTTTCCCCTGTAATATATGCACCATTTGTTGTTTATGACTGCCTTTTAAATCTCCCGTGACTTCCCTGATGGGGATCTCTCCATTTTTCCGCATATGTTTGTTTTTCAAATGTGATTCTGAGCACGGTTATAGCTCCCGGGTGCTTCGGGACAAATATGAACCTTACGCACGGTTATAGCGCCCGCACGCTTATTTGATTCGTAAATTGAGTACGAATTTGAAGCACGGTTATAGCGCCGGTACGCTTAATTGATTTGTAAACTAAGTACGAATTTGAAGCACGGTTATAGCGCCGGTACACTTAATTGATTCGTAAACTAAGTACGAATTTTGAGTGCGTCCTGGGTTGCAAGGACCGTCGTCCTTGTCCTCAGGTGCTATTTGACGCTAGGCTCTCTTGGTCCTTAGCGAATTTAGTATGGACCTTTAGGTCCTTGGAAATGTGGATCCCCGGCACCATTCACGTCGTAGGCTTACTGAGAGCCTTTGATGTCCTGTACGCCGCAGCCTGTCGGCGGCGGTATCTTGCACACGCTTACGGTCATCATCACACCGCAGATATATCATCTTTGGCGTCCTGTACACCGCAGGACCGTCGAAATTTGGCATCACCACATCGCAGATATATCATCTTTGACGTCCTGTATACCGCATGTCCGTCGACCTTTGGCATCATCAATTAGGTGCACCATATATATAATAAAGTCCTTATATTCCGACAAGGAGGTACGCCTCATTAACCTTATCCAGACAAAACCTCCCTTGTGGTAAAATCCTGGAATAAGGAAAAAGAGTACGTTCCCTCCCTAGTACATAGCGATGTTACACAAAACTTTTTCAAGTTAGATATGTTCCAGGGACGAGGCAAGGCGCTCCCGTCTGCATCTTCTAGCTCGTAACTCCTCCTCCCAACACCTTTGTTACGCGGTAAGGTCCTTCTCAGGGCGCTTCCATCTTTTTCAAAGGTCGTAGGACATCCGCCCTTCTGAGCACCAGTTCCCCTTGCTGAAATTCTCTAGGTCATACCTTCCGTTCGTACATCGCTTTTATCCGGCTCTTATATTTTTCCATCCTCAATCTCGCCTCTTCTCGGACCTCTTCGATTAGGTCCAGATATTCCCTCCTTAATTGTGTGTTCTGCAGCTCGTTGTAGGACAACATCCGATGTGTTTCAATGCCGATCTCCGCGGGGATGACCGCGGCGGATCCATACACAAGCTCAAAGGGGGTCTCTCCAGTAGCTTCGCGAGGGCTGGTCATGTTGGCCCAAAGAACTGCCTCCAGCGCCTCCACCCATTTGTTTCCGTCTTGTTCGAGCCGGGCTTTGATTCCCTTGAGGATGGTTCGGTTGGTAACCTCTGCTTGCCCATTCGCTTGTGGATGCCCTACTGACACGAACCGCTGGATGATATTCATACCTTCGCAGAAATTCCTTGTCCTAGCTCCGCAGAACTGGGTTCCATTGTCGGAGACGAGGATCCTGGGAGCTCCAACGACAGCGATGTTCTTCCAAAGGAACTCGATCACCCTCTCCTCATCAATTCTGGCCACGGCCTTGGCCTCAGCCCACTTGCTGAAGTAATCTACCGCCGTAATGATAAATTTCTTCTGTGCTTTCCCTCGAGGAAAGGGACCTACGGTGTCGACTCCCCATTTGTCGAAAGGGCATGGGGAGTACATAGTTCCCAGGCTCTCCGCGGGGGTGTGGATCCGTGGCCCGTATTTCTGGCAATTGGCGCATCTTCTTACCATCTCCCTCGAGTCCCTACTGAGGGTGGGCTAGAAATAGTCGGCCCTTATCGCCTTCCTTGTTAAGGACTTGTACCCCGCGTGGTCCCCTGCACACCCTTCGTGGATATCCTCCAACACCTTCTCGCCTTCTTCTTCGGAGAGACAACGAGCATATTCATGGATAAAAGATTTTTTAAATAAACGACCATCGATTAAACAGAACCTGTGGTGGTAACCTTTCTTATCTTCTATCCCCACATCCTTCAAGATTCTTATGATGGGGGCCCTCCAATTATCCTTTCCATCTATATTTCCCACGAGCTATCCGGCCCCTTCCTTCTCTATCGTCAGGTAGGTGATCCCTTCTTCTCGAATGATAGCTCTCGAGCTCGCCATCTTAGCTAGATAATCTGCTTTATGGTTTTCTTCTCTAGGGGCCTGAATAACTTCTTAACAATCGAAACTCTTTGTTAGTTCCTTTACCTTTCTCCCATACTCCATTTTCTTCTCATCCTTCGTCTCATAGTTCCCATTTATTTGTTGTACCACTAGTTGTGAGTCTGAGAACAAAGTGACGTCCCGGGCCCCCATCTCCTTCACGATTTTTAAGCCAATCAAGGATATTCGGATTCGTTGTTTGAAGCCTGAAAACGGAATGTGATGGCAAATCGGAATTCCTCTTCCCCGGGGCTATGACAAGGACTCCTGCTCCAGATCTTTGGGAGGTGGCGGATCCGTCTACGTACACCTTCCATCGCTGCTTTGGCGGTCCTTTGGTAGTTTCGAGCACGAAATATGAGAGGTCCTGGGCTTTGATGGTCGTTCGTTGCTCGAACTCTACATCATATTCTCCTAATTCGATCGCCCATTTGACCATCATGCCTGATAGATCCGGCCGGCTAAAAGTTTGCTTCAAGGAAAAATTAGTCCGCACATATATTTTATGAGATAAGAAATATGGCCGGAGCTTCCGGACGGATACCATTACTGCGAGCGCGGCTTTTTCTATTTCAGAATACCTGGTTTCTGCTTCCAACAGTATCTTACTCACGAAATAAATGGGTTTCTGAGAACTCCCTTCTTCCTTCACTAGCACGGAGCTGATCGCGTAGTCGCCTATGGAGAAATACAGCATTAGTTCTTCTCCCACCGCGGGCTTTGTCAGGAGGGGCGTGTCGTGAAGGTATTTCTTTAGTTCTTCGAAGGCTTGTTGGCATTCATCGGTCCACTCAAACTGCTTATTTTTTTGGAGTACTCTGAAGAATGGGAGGCTCCTCTTTGCCAAGTGGGAGATGAATCGATTGAGGGCCGCTGACCTCCCTGTTAGCCTCTGGACCTCCTTGATTCCTTGCGGAGGTTGCATTTCCAGGATAGCCTTCACTTTAGCGGGGTTAACTTCAATACCTCGCGGCGTCACCATATATCCAAGGAACTTCCCGGACCTCACACCGAATGCACATTTTTCTGGATTGAGCTTCACTCCCTCTAATCGCCTCAAACGTTTCCTCCAGGTCCCTGGTGTGATCCGCCAGGTGCACAAATTTCACGAGCATGTCGTCTACATAGACCTCCATGTTTCTCCCCAGTTGTTGTTTGAATATTTTATCCACCATTCGTTGATACGTAGCTCCCACATTTTTTAGTCCGAACAGCATTCGGACGTACCCGTATGTCCCTCCCGGGGTGACAAAACAAACTTCCTCCAAATCCTCTGGCTCCAAGCTGACTTGGTGATACCCTTGGTAAGCATCCATCATGCTGACGACTTCACATCCTGAGGTGGATCCACCAGCTGGTCTATCTGAGGTAATGGGTAGTGATCCTTCGGGCAAGCTTTGTTGAGGTCCCTGAAGTCGATGCACATCCTCCATTTTTCGTTCCCCTTCTTTACCAGGACAGCATTGGCCAGCCACGCCGAAATTGGACCTCATGTATGTGGCCCGTGTGACGACCCTCGTTTTCTAAGTAAGGTTAGTGGTGGATTTTCCGCAACATAAGTCGCGGAAGGCCCGTCTAACTAAAATTTTTTTCCTAAAAGATAATGTAATGCAATAAAATATTAGTTTACATAGTAGTATCTGTACAACGGGCGTAACCCCAAAATGTCAAAAGAACAAAAACCTATTATCGCTCCACAGGTCTTCATCCATGTACCGCCCCGCCCTCAAAAGTCCGTGGAGCACCGACACCAGCCGCCTCAGTCTTGACGCGTGTCGGCGTCAGACTCAGTACCTACAACACATAAACACTGAGTGATTTGCCCAGTAGGTGAATAGAAATGCATGTATGCACGTGAACGCTCATTCCCGATCCCAATATCTCACATGCAATGTTCACTCTTTCTTTTTCCATAATCCTATCTCAAATCACACAACACAGGGCCCTAGGTCAGACTCGACACCTCGCGCGCCTATAACATAACGGAAGTTTAGACTAGCAGCGTTTTGACGTTCATGCGACTGCCCTGCTAGGTCGCTCTTCCGTAAGCGGTAGCCTACGCCGACGGTGTTTTGACGTTCACGCAACTGCCCTGTCAGGTTGCTCCCTCCGTTAAAATAAAATCACGACGGTTTTGCACCTCGGGACGTTCACGCCCGAGTAGACAGATCGATCACGCCTGTCTGCCGTCAGGTGTCATACGAGTACCAACCTCGACTCCTCAACGAGTCATAAAATCACAATAATCTCGAACTACCCCGCTCAGCGGTACGCCAAAATATTATCGTCTCCACACGGCATAAGTATCTCACCCCTGTGATATGATATGCATATGCTATGTATCTAAACGTGACAATACATGAAACGTGCGTTAAACACATAAATCACGTAAATCATTGAATCACATAAAATCACGTAATTCAAATAAGTGTTTACGCATTGTAGATGAATAATTCACCTACCTGTCCTCCTGATGTAAGTCAGTCACGATATCTGGTAAATCGCCTAAATGTCGAAACTCTGGACAGGTAAATATTATTATGTTTATATATTTACTAATTCACGTAAGTCTTGAAATTCTTAAACCCTAAATATTGAAAACCCTAGAAACCCTGAAAACCCTAAAGAAATGAAACCTAAAATTCCTGGATTCCTAAGAATACTGAAAATTCTAAAATGTCGAAAACTTGCTAGAATAGTAATGTCGAAAACTTCTTAATAATAACGAAAACTTTACTACAAGTTGAAAAATTTAGTGTTAAACAATTAAAGATTGCCAAAAACCTTTATATTAATGCAAAAACCTAAGCAATTGTAAAAACCTTCTTATTTATTTAAATCTCTTTTACTCACGTATTATGCTATATGTGTTGGTGCCTTTTTCCCAATTGATTGTCAATTACCTTATCGTTAAGAAAGTTGGTATTAGTCATACTTAGGAATAGTATATGTGGCTAACGCGTGTACTATAAGTTCTTTGATAGATTAGATATATTGATAAGTAGTCACATCATTCTATTTGATTGTATCTATCCACATGGTCTCAAGAAGCTTCTAAGCCCTCATATGTTGTACGAGATCTTCAAAGCAATGTCAAGATATTTCATTAAAATGTCGAAATCCTTCCATGACACATCTCGAAATCCATGTAATATTCCTAACATGTCGAAATCATTAATTCATAGTGTTGGCGCTCCTTTTCTCGTAATCCCTAGTGAGGTTTCAGAGATTATCGATTTGAAGAAGTTCGCAGTTGTGGAATTTGAACCCAAGGCCGCGCTCCTCTTCTCGTTGTCTCGATATAAGACCAGATTATCGTTGGAGAAGTTCACTTCGTGGTGCTCCTCTTTCCAGCCGTTCTGACGAGTGTACGAGATTATCGATTCCCAGTTTTCGAATTACTAAGTCTCCTTTACGTTGTTGACTCCTTAACTTTAGCACCCTCTGTTTCAAATTCTTGAGTGTTTGACTAAGGGTTTCTTCTTATCATCGATCGTAGAGAACTGTTAGATAAGCATCAATTGTTTTCGAAAATATACATATGATTGGACACGTTGGTGGATTATCTCTTTTTACCTCAACCTTAAGAAATCCTATTACGTATAATATCTCTATAATTTGGGCTTCAATTCGAACTAGGGCCCAACTAAATATAATCCAAGTTAAATTATTCTAACATTATAGATTCTACTTTAGTTTCTTGTAAATTTCGAAATTAAATCAAAACCATAGGGATTTATACATTAGTCCTACAACTGAAATTTCTTCACAAAGTTATAGTTTTAATTACATCAAAATCCCGTATTTAAATTTACGGGTATTACAGCCTGCTTCGAGCAACTTGTCCACCTCTTCCTTCAATACATGCGCTCTCTCTGCTCCACAGGATCTGAGCCTCTGCTTGACAGGTTGACTCCCGGGCAGGACGTTCAGCTGGTGCGTAGCAATATTCCGATGAATTCCCATCATGTCCTTTGGCGAAAATGCGAATAAGTCCGCATTTTTTTGCAGACATCCCACCAGCTCCTTCGTGGCTTCCTCCCCCAGGGATGTCCCTATCTTGGTGGTTTTTCCTGGTTGGCCCGAGTATAAGTCGACGTCGAGTAGTTCCTCATCCGGTTCTGGTTGTAAACTGGAAGGTCCGCCTCCTTCGATCTTGATCCTTTTATCCCGCCCGCTACCCTGCCGGACGACCTCCTTATCTCTTGACACCGTCTTTACTTCATTGGCATAACACTGCCGGGAGCTCCGCTGATCTCCCGAGATCTCCCCTACATGCTCACCTACAGGGAATTTAATCTTAAGATGGTAGGTAGAGGAATGACCCTGAACTCGTTGATGGCGGGTCTTCCTAGGATGACATTGTAGGAAGAGGTGATATCAACGATAAGGAAATTGATCATTTTTACTATCCGGACGGGCTCTTTTTCCATCCCAACGGGCAGTGTTATCTCTCCCATAGGTTGTATCCCCGACCCCCAAATTCGTAGAGTGCCATGAAGACTGGGCGAAGCTTCGTTCCCAAATCCATCTTTCTGAAACAATCCAGGAATATGATGTCCGCGGAGCTTCCTCCGTCAATGAAGACCCTGGATACGCCATATCCTGCAATATCCGTGGTGATGACTAGGGCGTCATTGTATGGCCTGGTAATGTGCACTTCGTCTTCTGGCCCGAACTGTACGTTTGCCATGGCTTTCGTATGCCCCACCAACCCCCAAGGCTGTGGATTGCTGACAGTTCGTACACTTCTCTTTCTGGCTCTGTTGGAATCTCCCCCGCTTGGTCCTCCCACTATGATGAGGATAGGGGCCCTAGCCGGTCCTGGAGCTCCTCTGTTTGGAGGTGGTGGTGGGGATTTATCCTTGTTGGATGCGGACCCTACAGACTCCTTCTCGTTTGTCTTAGGACCTGGTCCAGGACCTTGGCGAATGAACTCCTTCAGATGTCCTGCTTGGATGAGTCTCTCTATTTCATCCTTCAGATGATAATAACTGTTAGTATGGTGTCCGTACTCATTATGAAATCGACAGTACAAATTAGAATGGGGTTTTGAAGGCCCTTTCCCGTCATAGGCTTTCTCATCGCAGGGTGCCTTCCCACCAGGCTCAAGATCTCCTCGGGGTTATTGCGTAGAGGTGTGAACCTCCGTGGACCTCTGGGTGGGGTTCCCCAGGGCTCCCTTTGATGAGGTCGTGGCAATGGTTTCCCCGGTCCGAGGTTTTTTGCGATTCCTTCTTTCTTGGGCGCGGTCGCCTGCTTTTCTTCTTGTGCTTCAGCCCTTTTACTTTCCTCTAAGTTGATGTATTTATCTGCCCTTAGAAACAGGTCTTCGAACGATTGAGGAGGCTTCTTAGAGAGGGATGCAAAGAAGTCCCCGTCCCGGAGTCCGTTGACTAAGGCACTTACCTTGACTAATGGGGTCGTCGTTGGCACCTCAAGAGCGGCGATGTTGAACCTGCTTATATATGCACAGATCCCCTTGTTTTCCCCTTGCCTTACCTGAAATAGTGACATGTCAGATTTAGGTTGCTTCCGGGCACTAGCAAATTGTGTTATGAACATGAGTTGAAACTCCTCGAAGGTCTTAATAGATCCCGGAGCCAATTGACTGAACCACTGTTGTGCGGCCCTGACCAGAGTGGTCAGGAACACTCTACACTTGACACCATCATAGAAATCATGAAGCAAAACTGTATTCTGAAATCGTAGGACGTGCTCCACTGGGTCCGTGGTTCCATCATACTCGTACGGTAACTGTTTGAAGTTGGAGGAGGCTTCTCCTACTAACAGCTCCTTCGCGAACGGAGTCCCAGCTACGAGTCCTTCTCCTAACGGGCGCTGCATGGTGCGGCTTCGCACCCCATCCACGACCTGCTTGAGGTCCTCGAGCTGACTTCGTAGCTCCCTCTCTTTTTCTGCCCACACATCCTCCTTTGCTTTCGGGCGGGGCTCGCTCGCTTTCTCCTCCTGGGATTTTCGGCCTTCCTCGTGTTCTTGGGTGGTTCACTAGAGGAGCTAGTGGAGGTCCTCGTAGGTGTCCTGGGGTCCTTCTCTGAACCCTCGGCTTCGTTTGGCTCTTCCTCCTCAATATGAGCTTGCCTTTCCTGCTTCGGCCGTTCTTCGGTTCTCTTAGTGACTCCAGGGAGTTCCCCGTCTCTTTGCGGCTTGCTCTCTAACTCTGACTGCCTCCTGGGGGTTTCCCAAGGCTCTGTCTATGATACCGGGGACCTAATTTCTGCTTTATTTTCACCGATTACTTCCGTAAATTGACCGTCCACTTGTTCCGTCCTGACCGGTGATTGAGCTTTTCGTCGCTGTCTTCATTTCCTTCGTATTTCTGCTAGCATCGTGCTGATGGTGTTGCGCATCAGGAGATCCAACTGTGCGGCGGTTAAGGTGATGGGTGTTTTCGGCGCTAGCGTTACGGGGACAGCCTCTGGAGTGGCCGACTGTCCTTGGCGGTTTCCTTCTCCTGCTTCCGCAAACTGCAGATCTAAGTTCTTTTGTATCGGGGGGTCTTCTTCCATCGATTCCTTGTTCCCTTTGTCTTTGCGAAAAGAGAGAGTAATGACCTTAAACACAACTTTGCACACTATTCGCAAGGTTGCTCACGCGTCTAACTCTGGATTTCCCACAGACGGCGCCATTTGATGTGAGGCTCTCCCACATCAAATAATTTTAATATGGTTCGGGAAATCTTATATAGCGGTAGGTTTAATATCTCAAAGTTATAAGGAGTGTGTTGGGTGCTTAAGGGACGTGAAAAGGGACGTAAATGTAAAAGGCACAAGATATACGTGGTTCGGACTTGTAAGTTCCTACGTCCATGGCGCTCCGAAAAAGACTTCTTTCACTATTCTGGATAGATTACACACTCGAGTCGCTCATCTCTCTTTAAAATATTATAAGTACTGAATAAGAAGTAATTTATGTGATAACTGAAAGGATTATGGGCTGTTCTTCGTATTTCTTATGATGCCCCCTTTGAAAAATGCTGTAATACCCGTAAAATTTACGGGATTTACAATAAAATTTGTGGGGGAGAATATTTAATTAGAGACTGTGAAATTATTAAATAAGGAAATTGGAACTTTGGGTGAAATTCCGATAATACATAATTGTTTTAAACTCGATGTGTGATATGTGTTACGAATGACTTACAGGACTGCATGGAACATATTCTATGATTTTATGCGACTACTTGCTTATGTGCCTAACTGATTTCATGCTATACGTTAACATGACATGTACGAATGGGAAGGTAGACTTAAAGTTAAAGTCCTAGGATGTCGAAATCCTCGAAGCCAAAATAATGAAACCCGAAATTTTTAAGTGTCAAAACCTTAGAAGCTCGAGATCTTTAAGAACTCGAAACCTTAAATCTCGAAATCAATATTGGAAGAATGTCGAAACTATAAGAGTTCCAAACAATCAGATATCGAAACATTGGGATTCGATTCCTTAGATACAAAGAAAGGTATTTAATATAATGAAATAATATACAATATGAGATAAGAACTAACCAAAAAGAAGTTGATGTCATTTGTTTAATAACACACGTCAACTTAGGGATAAGATAAGACATGAAAACTTCAATTTATTAACACCAAAGCATCGCAAACTCAGAACTAGAAAGGACTAAGAACTTATCGAAGTAAACTAGGAAAGGTACGAACTTCTACCATAGTGTGTATATTTAAATTCATGATTTAGTATATGCAATACTAATATCACGTCTTATAGAGCACGAGCTAGTAGAAGTGATTATTTGCTAAATTAATGATCAGATATGTGTTATCGTAATCTCATACTTTGAAGAAATAAAGCATGAAATATTAATTTTAGGGTTTTAATCGAAAGGTCGGATGATTTCATACCAAAAAGATGTTTTTGGGACGATATGATTTCTAGGGTTTTATGAGAAATATTTGAAGTTCATATGATACTTAGACTGTTCTTGAAAGGATGGATTTTGATCGAAAGTGTCAAGTGATGATATGATTTTTCTAGATTAAAATCTCGAGATCTATCTTGAAAATTGGTGTCGACATTTTGTTATAATTCCAGTATGTAACCTCGACATCTTCCAATGTCAAAATTATTGTGTAACATCTCGACATTTTGCTACAATTTCGAGATATGCCTCGAAATTGTATATGGTTTAAAAACTCGAAATATTCGTCAAAGCAGCTCGAGATCCATCTTAAATTATGTCGAGACCTATTGTGGCGCCCCGCCTTCCACCACTACTTTCTACACTAGTCTACACGCCTAATGTCCTAATAACAAAATAGATCTTGTAAAATCTGGTATAAAATTTTTCCTTTTATAGAAAGGAATCGTAACGGTTTCTACAAAATCATCCTGGGTCCTATTTACATAGGAAAGCGCGCATGCGGGTCAAAATAAATTTATCTACTGGCCTCCACGAGGTCGCATCCATGCAGACACTTCCATCTCAAAAGCCCCCGGAAGCTTCAAAAGTTGGCCTCGCCGTGAAAATGATCACGTACCGTGATCGCGGGGTCCTACAACACATAAAAACGTGGAATGAGCTTATAAAGCTCAGTAAGTGAAAACCATGCATGCCATGCACGTGACCTAAATAGCGAAGGCATTCGCGCCAATGCTATTGACCTCTCATATTCTTCTCGTTCTTTTCATTTCATATTTGGGCCCGTTCGGCTTTCAATCTTACTATGTACCATATAGAGCTCAAACCCCTAAGGGTATAAGTGGCACTACACACACTGGGAGGCTAAACCCGAGTACTCCATCTGTGCGTAATCCTATGGTGCCTTTCAATCCCAATGCGATACACACTGAGAGGTTACTAGTGCCTTTCAATCCCAGTGTGATCCACACTGAGAGGCTACTAGTGCCTCTCAATCCCAATGCAGTCCCATTGAGAGGCTAACCCGGGCACACAAATTTCGTTTAACCTTAAGGCGCCTTTCCATCCCAATGCGGTCTGACACGCGGGCGCTTCCCACTGGTAGCTTACTACGAGGTCGCCAACACTCGAGATTCCCTCGGTGCCGCTCATACCCTCGAGTCGCATCCTCCAGGTTGCATCTCCCGCTACGGGGTATTCCCCCTACCTTTCGTGAATCGCCGTGGTAGCATAGAAGAGCCGAGACTCATCATTGAGTCGACACAAATGCCTATATCGGCAAATATGCGTATCGCTTTCAAGCGATCTTATACTCATGCATGCTATCTCACTGACTCTCATACTAGTCGTGTGTGCACGTGATTATGCCATGAAATCATATAAACATGCGTGCAATATTCATAAAATAATTTACGTCATATAAATCACGTAAATTTACATCACATAGAAAACATAGAAGTCACATAAAACCATGAAAGGCACATAGACACATAATTTATACACACAGAATTATGTGTTGTAGTTGCGATTTCCACTTACCTGGTATCCTTAGCTATATCGTAGGGTAAATCACTAATCTTCAAACCCTAAGTATGGAAATATATAAAATTAGGGTTTGTTACTCTAGTTATAATTTCCTGAAATTGGCTTAATTTTGAAAACCCTAGTTTCGACTTTTATAATTTCGAAACCCTAAAATTTAGAATTTAACCTAACCTAAGAAGTACTATTAATATAAATTTCGGCATGATTATGACCTCGACATTGTATAAATCTCGATATAAATTACATGATGGATCTCGATATTATTTACTAAGTTCGATATTTAAACTATACCAAGATCTCGACATCAAAGTTGCATTGGACTTCGAGTTTTAACTAAATACAATAACCTCGATATACATACGTTGACATTATATACACCTAGATTTCGACATAGCTTATGTGTGAAAATACCAATGTCTTTGAACTTATAATTTAATATTATTGCCCTAGATTCTCGATATGGACTTGAGCCCTTATACCAAATATCGAGATATGATAATAATATGCTTTAAGATGTCGAGCTCTTACAACTAAATGTCGATAGTTATTTTCAACACAAATCTCGACATTAGTGTGGCATAAATCTCGATATCCTATATACCTTTCGACATTTCAATGGCTCGACATTTATTCTTTCGATATTATTCTTATAACATCAGCATGGTTTCGAGATTTTAACAAGATTTCGATATAAGATATGAACTGACTTCGACATTGTATTAAAGATGTCGAGGTTATATGAAAACACAGCAAAATGTCGACATAACTCTCGAGTTTTATAAGCTGGAAAATTATATCACTATTCAAAGTATTTTATAAAAATCATCTACCTATCGATCAAACCTCCCTTCTTTTCAAGAACAGTTCGAAGGTCTTATAAACCTTATAAAGACCCATTTTAAGCTGCCTCCTTATCCTTAAGTACGATTCCTATCTTACAGGTCTTTCTAACCACAGCAGTTATCAATCTAAACAACCATATTAGTCTAACTAGTGTTCGAAACCCTAATTTCAGCATTTATCATAATATCGAAATCTACCCTTTAAACTAGAATTTCTACCGTCTGTGGTACATAAAGATTGTATGAGTTTTACTAAATTATGTTAGTATAAAAATTAGACCACCTAAAGTACAAAGGTTATGAGTGCGATTCTTTCTTAACTAGGATTCGTAAGGTGAACTGTTATGATTGCTTGGTTGGCACTTCTCTCGGTTTCTCCTTCTTTTTTGTAGTTGTGTTGTTGTTTATGAGGGTCCTCTTCCCGTTTAAACATTATAATATACAATGTCGATATCTCAAGTTGGGTTGCTCGATATGTTCTATATAAATTCGATATCTAACAGTAGATAATGATTTCGATATATATATATATATATATATATATATATATATATATATACATGTCTCGACATTTTGACACTACATAAAGATTTCGACATACATAAATCTCGACCTAGTGGTATGCAGAAACTTCGAGACATTACATAATATATGAAGTCAACATTATAATTAAATCTCAACGATTATTTCGACATAATATGTGCCAAACAGATTTCGACATGTTGTTCTAACTTAATGGTGGGGTTTCGAGCTGGATATCGACATCTCAAGCAAAATGTCGAGGTATTATATACAAATTTCAATGGAAAGATCTCGACATCTTAAAACCTCATTTCGACATTCATGCTAGCTTTCGACATCAACTTGACATTCTACCAATATTTTGATTTCGAGCTTTAAGATTTCGTAGCACATAATTAATTCCTCATTTAAAAATTTCCTTAATCCTACGTTCATCACTTAAGTCATAATTCGTAACAACATAAAAATTATAAATCGCAAAACATGAAATCATATGAACACATAAGTCATATAAGAACATAAAAGTATGAAAACATCATATCGCTTAAAGTCCTAATTTCTTATTTAATTAATTCAAAGAAATTTCTAATTTACCGTTAATTAAGTCGTAAATCCCGAGATTAAATTTTACGGGTATTACATCCTTCCCCCCTTAAAAGAATTTCGCCCCCGAAATTCTGTCGGTTAGAATAATTCGGGGTAACGATTGGTAGGGAGTTGAACTGGCATGGTTGGGTGATAGATATTCACCCTAGGAAGTTATCAAGGAATCTCGAATAATTTTCGAGGATCGAAAGGAATAGAATCCTGGTGAAGTAAATACGAAGATTGTTCCAGTTAGTGGAACCTGTACTGCCTCGAAGAGCTAACGAGAATAATTATAAACTTAGGCAGAAATCGAAGATCCTAAGTATCCATCACGCTTCCGCTGCGCAACTCTGATATCGAACAAATACGTTTCTTAGAGTGAGCAAAAGATTAGGGCATAGAAATATATCCCGGTATTATTGGTTTCAGGAATTCAGCAAAAGATTTCGGCTTCCTATTTCGAACGCCTATCTACTACGATCACGACCCAGGTCGACACTCGAATTGGTATCAACTTCGGCTAAAAGAACTCCCGAGTCTTACCACATAAGTGGTGGATGCAAGAGAAAATGTGGCTCCTAAGTCCACCTAACATGCATGTTGAGGTTTTATCGGTTAGAAGGGTACCTGATCGCGTGCGTGTATGTTTAAATAAATGTTTGTGCGAGTACGTCAAGTAATAATTAAAACGAATATATTATAACTAGAATCACGCGCGATAGGCAGTGTACCTATCGTTTGTAATATAGCTATAGTGAATATCCGAGTATCGAACACGAGGAATAAATTGATTACTAGTATTGACCTATCGATTCGATATTTAACCTAAATAAAATAACAGGATTTGTTTATACTATGAACTAATTTAACAAAGCAACTTAAAGTATTGGAAGACAAGGAGGCACAACTAGAAATAGTAAGAGTGACTTGAGGTGACAAATATGTGTTCGAGGTTCGAATCCCGAAGGGTATTGTCGGCTAAGGCTACAGAGTATCGCTCCGACGTGATTATCGACTAAATCGCAGTAATTTCCTACCCACTTACGGATTTGCTGTCGCCCTAAACGTTCGTGGGGATCTAAGTTCAGCGATTACTAGATTGCGAGGATCGAGTATTTGCTGTCGCCCTATACTCGAATCCTAACGTCTATAAACGACCTAATCGTTATTTAGCTGTCGCCCTAAACGATATATCACACATTCATATCAACACATAGACATATTGATACGAAGAAACAATATCATAGAGCGATAAAAAGTCGAATACACGTGTTCACGATTATCTTACGCCTTAACTACGACATAACCCAACGTTCATCTATTCCCGAACACACAAGAGGATTAGCTACTCATATTAAACGTCACAACAACGAGATTTAAAGGTAACGAGGATAGAGAACTCATAAAAACTTCCCTAAGAAGTGAATATGGCGTTTCGAGGTGGAGCTCTCGTTCCTCGATCGTGTGAGCGTAGCTTCGTCGTCGGATCGTCCCTTGAGCTTCTCCGAATCACGGGACTGCTTCTAGTGTTCTTCCTTCTCCTCTTTGCTCTAAATTTTTCGTCCCTATCAAGTTGTTCTTGAGTTGTAAGGAGGGTTCCCCTTTTATCCTTCGAAAATGGGCCAAAACCTTGAAATTTGGCACGTTCACGGCCTCTTAACGGGCCTTCACGGCCGTGACGGCGGCTAAAAACCCTATTTCTTGACTTTCTGGCATGAGTCACGGCTTGTTACATCTGCAGTCACGGCCGTGAATGAATGGAATTTTCCTTCGTTGAGCTCTCTGTCCAGGTTCACGGCCTCGTACATAAATGTTCACGGCCGTGACGTTAAGTCCTTGAGCTACTGCCGTGATTCACGGCTCCTTGCTTGACGCTTCACGGCCGTGAATGTGTACATGTTCCAGATCTTCATATACTGCCCAAGTTCACGGCCCATCGCATGATGTATCACGGCCGTGAAGGTCACTTACTTTTCTCTCTGCCGCTTTTCACGGCTCGTTGCAAAGGTGTTCACGGCCGTGAATATGAACATTGTCGATATCCCACTTTTCTGCCGAGATTCACGGCCTATTGAGGTAAAGCTCACGGCCGTGACTCCTTGTCCGACATCTTCATACTTGGCCAATTTCGCGTCGTTTCCGCCTCGTTTTCGTTCCTTTTCGCTCGATAATCATTCGAAGGTCCTACAATATTTAAATGGGTGTAAATAGAGCCAATAAATGCATAGAATGATCAAAACTTTCCTATTATAACCCAAATAAACATAACAATAAACGTATTAAAATACGTTTATCAAACCTCCCCACACTTAAGCTTTTGCTTGTCCTCAAGCAAAATAAAAGCAAGAAAAGGTTATCAAGATAACGGCACGACCATTCACAATTCACCAACGCAGATGGAAAACACAAATAGGAATTAAGCAAGCAATTATAGACACTGCAACAATAATCAGCACTCATCGACACGAATTTCATTAGCACTACTAATCGAGATCCACACCTCACAGGGATTCACTCAAATCACTCAGTGTATAGGCTAATAAATCTGTGAATCGCTCAATTCATGCAATAATCTAGTCTCTACCATATGCTTGCTAGTCAATCGCACGTCTACAACTTAAAGCAGTTAGCATGAATCAGAAGGTCTTTTCGGGTTAAATGGGTTCAGATAGTAATGAGGTGGTAGTGGGATCACATATGAGTAGCAGTCGTGTCGGTCTTCATGTCATTGTCTAAAGCGCGCCAGGATCAACCCTTTTGATTACGCCGTCTTCATATTCTCTTATTTCTGCTGCGTTCCACTAAGCCTTTCTTCTTCCAAGTCTCGAAATGATGGAATGATGTGGAATTCACGAGACCGGAAGATTATCAAAGGAAAGGTTCTTTTTTTTTTTTTTTTTTTTTTTTTTTTTTTTTTTCACAATAGCTTATCCTCGTTCCACTTCGTTTTTTTTTTTTCTTTTTTTTTTTCTTTTTTTTTTTTTCACATTGAGGCGTTCTCCACTGCTTTCGGCGTTGTCTCGGAGTTGTCGGGTCATCCGGCTCGCTTTTCGACTTTGACATTCAACCTTCACTTCCTGCTTAACTCGGGTTCAGATGATCTCTGGAGGCTAATTTAGGTTAGTGGCTTATGATATACGAAGTGTAAGAAATAAATAGGCTTAGGCTCAAAGTGGCTAACTACGGTGATCAGTCGTGGTTGGAAACTTTGGCCCTGGACTTATTTCCTAATGCCTTCGTCATATTCATACAAAACATACTATAAGCAATTTCAATGCGTATCAAACAAGCAAGTTCTAGAGAGACGTAAATTATGCACTACTCACACAACCAAGAAAAATGAGCAAAAGCTCGTCAGCTCAAACTCTCACAACGGAACATGGGTTATGTGTGTGAATCTCTCAAAGCAACACTATATCTATTCATGCTGAAAAGATTAAATCACTGATGCATGTCTTTCATCGCTCACTAGACTCCCTAATATGCAATCCACATTGAGATGAACGCAAACAATCATGCCATATTTTCATAAATTTAATAGCCACGGCACCTAAAAAAAATTTCACGTAACTTTTCAACAAAATTCCCAACACAATTCCCCCTCCCCACACTTAAGATTCACGTTGTCCTCAACGTGTAAAATAAATAACAGGAAGGTAAAAGAAGTTGAAAAGAACGTGACTCCCCTGAAAAATTGGCGTGGCCCTGCCTCCATCATTTGATATAGTTTGAACATGGTTGCTTCACTGATTGTGAATATTTTGGGTTGTAGTGGCGTAAATTGTGACACGTTTCCTGAAAACACTGAAAAGAAAATTAAACGTACGCTGGAAATAAGAAGTAAACAGCAAAACGAGTCATAATCATCAAAAGTGTCTGGATGACTAGACCAAACAGACAGTGTTTGACAAAAGAAAAATCCCAACTGCAGTTGGAACTAAGGTGGTGGTGGTGAGGGCGGCCGAGGGCGAAGGAACGCCAGTGACTCCTGTGATCGCCTGACCGCGTCTTCCATGGCTTTAAGAGCCATCTCATATCGCTCTTGCTCCTCGCGATAGCGTCTGTGGGCTTCCTCGTTTCGACGCTCGTACTCGTCCTGACGGCGTCGTGTCTCCTCGTCACGCTGTATGGCCTCCTGATGGTAGCGGAGCATGTCCTCGCGCAGTGTGTGAAGGTCTGCGGCTGACGCGTAAGGAGCGACCCCTGATGATTCCCCCTCGTGGTAGCCGGAGGAATGGGAAGTGCCGGCAGCGTCTGGGTGAATGGGGAATGGCCCCGCACCCTCAATTTCCAGTGGCTCAGGGAATGCTTCACCGAGGTCCGTCTGCCCACGGTAAACTGCGTGCCAAACATAGACCTTGTTCGAACGGGACCAATTCGGCGCTTTGATCAGCATCTTCATCTTGAGCATCATGTCCTCATTCACCAGGTTTCGCCCACCCACAATCGTCATCTCTGGTGGATTCGCTGGCCACAAGTTCATCCCCTTGATAACCTTCGTAATAAACGGCCCCACTGCGATCTTCCCGTGACTACGAACATCAGCCTGGGCACTGAAGGCGTGTGCCATGCCCAATCCTAAGTGCACCGGTTGACCATGCTGCATCCTGACCAAGTAGTACAGATCGCGAAGTCCAATCGCGCCGTGCGAGTCGCCCCTTGGTGTGAGCGAGGTCGAAAGCAACCGGTGGATGTAACGTAAACCAGGGCTCCTGAGCGAAGACGCTTTCGAGGTCTTCACACTAAAGGCAGGTTCGCCGGGTCGCACGAGTTCCTCCCAATAGGTCTGGCGCTGCGGCGGATAGCTAAGGTACTCCTTGTAATATGCATCTGGGTATTGGCCCTGTTCTCCAAAGTCTGGTACATTCAATCCAAGCGCCGTGCAAATATCGTCTTCATCGACGGTATGCTCTGTATTAAACGCCCTGAATTTGATTTTTTCACGCCCGTGCTCGTTGAAATTGTAGGTGGATAAGAACTCCAAGGTTAGCTCCTTATAGGCCGGCTCGTCAATGTGGAAGAAGTCGAGCCATCCGCTGAGGGACGCGTAGCCGGCCACTTGCTGGTCGATGTGATATTTTTCCAGCGTGTCGTGGTCAATCTGATCAGTCAGAATGAATTCCGTGCTCTTTAGCCGGTTGTAACGGGCCTGGTGTGTCTCATCGTCAAACTGCCCCATAGCTTCTAGCAGTGTCGTCGTGCGTTGGCCTCGACGTGGACGACTCGTTGATGGTGAATCGTGAGCACGTCCTGCAGCGGTTCTGCTTTTACCCATGGTACCTAGAAGTCCAAATGTTAGTTGGCGAGAAAATGATAATCAACACAGCTCGACTCGACCAACGTCGCGACAAAAATTCACAATCCTTAAAACAAGAACATTTACAATTTCAAAGCGGCATTTTGTCGAACACATACAAGACAATCTAAAATACTCCTTCTAATTGCAATAATCAATCAATCAAGCACATTCCTCAACATTAGACGATTATCCAACGCAAAATGATCCATGAAAAGCAACCAATTTGGGTAAAATTTTCCAAATTCCCAAAATCTCATTGTTAGGGTTTAGCATTCCAAATCGAAAATTTAACCAACGAAATCATGAAATTAGTCACACCCAAGGCGTTCAAAGCATAAATCTAACCATAAAGAGCAATACAAACACCAAAATTGACCCAAATTGTAAAAGCCCCAATTTCGAAGATTAGGGTTCATCGCCCAAAATCGAAATTAATACACCAAAACGATAAATCTGTTAAGCAAAACACGTTTATAGCGTAAATCTTTCCATGGGAGAGCAATGTGAACGTTCAATTCGAACCCAAATCCGAAAAAAATGCGAAAATCGTTCATTAAAAGCCTTGCGAGAGAATGACATACCTTGTTGCGTGAATCACTGTGAAAAAGAGGGAAGGTGGATGTTTTGATGTCGCTAACAATGCAAGTGGCGAACGTTGTGGCCGGAGTTGTGTTTTTCGTTATGAATTTGGCGAGAAATCGTCGATGGTTGGATGTTTTTCGGTGTGAAATAGCGAGAGGAGATGAAATGAGTTTTAATAGTTGAAATTCGCAGAGTCACGGCCGTGAATCGCACTCAATTAGCCGTGAATCCGAGCAGAATGCTCCTTTCGTCTAGCTCACGGCCGTGAGTCGAGTTCCATTGGCCGTGAAGGCGGGCAGTGAGTTTAACCCGTCACATTCACGGCCGTGACTCGCGAAACACGGGCCGTGAATTGTTATCCACAAACCGTGACGAAGGACAGTGGATGAGTAATCTACTGTTCACGGCCGTGACTCACGAGCAACTAACCGTGAATGTTGGCAGTGTGAGATAGGGTTGTTGCTCAACGATTCACGGCCGTGAGTGACTAAGCATATGGCCGTGAATTTTAGCAGTAGCTGTAGTTGGCCATAGTCGCGACCGTGACTTTCGAATCATTGGCCGTGACTTCTTTTTTTTTTTTTTTTTTTTTTTAATTATTTAATATATATTTTAACTATGATTGACACGCAATCAACGAATTTTTCGAGAACGATTGGCGCAAGGAAAAATCTGATAATCGACAAACGAAATATCACTTTCTCGCTCGGCGTCAGATCATCCAAGTCAAAAATTCGTCTGTATCATTTATGGGATTTGCTGATACGACAATGATATTTTTGTGCCGTTCATGCCTATAAATAGACAGTGGTAGAACAACACAATAGCATCATCTACCATAAATCCTACGTCTTTACAATCTTATTTTTGAAATTTCTGGGTTAGCTAGCCACTATGTATTGGGGACAGCAGCAAGACCGTGAGAATGAGAGTGAAGAATACGTGAGGTTTCGACGCAACTTAGACATGCTGTCACTCTACTTCGCTCTTCTTGTGGGTTTGTTCGCAGTTTTACTCGCTTTCGTGTGTTGGGTTCTCACAAGGTGCACTTGTGAGTAACCCGCCCTTATGAAGCAAAATAAACTATTGTTCTGTCTTTTGTTCGCAGTTTTAATTTGCTTTTGTCTTGGTCTTTTACACGTTGTAATGGTGTTGTAACCATCATTGTAGTAAAACTATGTTCCTATCTCATCTTTCGATCCTGCGTTGTACCCATCTTCGATGTTTGTAATAAACTTATTATTAATTAACTATTACTGTTATTATTATTATTTGTTGTTATTAGTGTTTTATTTAATTTAATATATATATAGGTTTAGATTTTTTTATTTTTTTATTTTTTTTTTATATATATATATATACCTAAAACATAAAATAGAAATACCTGGGTTGCCTCCCAAGGAGCGCTTCTTTTAACGTCTCAGCCTGACGTCCTTCCTGGGCTCTTATGCTGGCTTGAAATCGAGGTATAATACCTCCTTGTCGCTCAAATTTTCCTCGCCTCCATGATAATGCTTCAATCGGTGCCCATTCACCTTGAAAGTACCCTGTCCCATACCTGAAATCTCAACAGTACCGTATGAGAAAACACGAGTAACAGTGAACGGTCCTGACCAACGTGACCTAAGCTTACCAGGAAAAAGCCTAAGTCGAGAATTAAAGAGGAGGACTTGGTCCCCTTCTTGAAATTCTCGTCTGTGCCTAATTTTGTTATCATGGTAGACTTTTGAACGCTCCTTATACATTCTGGCGTTATCATAAGCTGATAATCGCCACTCGTCAAGCTCATTAATTTGGAGCTGCCGCTTTTCACCGGCTTTCCCCAAATTCATATCCAATGACTTAATTGCCCAATAGGCTTTATGTTCGATTTCTACGGGGAGGTGGCATGCCTTCCCGTAAACCAATCTATACGGTGTAGTACCTATTGGTGTCTTATACGCGGTTCTATACGCCCAAAGTGCGTCATTAAGCTTATTAGCCCACTCCTTACGGTTCCCAGCTATAGTTTTCTCAAGAATACGTTTTAACTCGCGGTTTACGACTTCTACCTGACCGCTAGCCTGAGGGTGATAAGGGGTGGACAGACTGTGTTTAACACCATATCGATCTAAGGTACGTGCAAATTGGGTGTTACAGAAATGGGTGCCTCTATCGCTAATGATGCATCTAGGTGCCCCAAATCGTGAAATTAATGCTCGTAAAAATCGCACAACAACCCTAGCATCGTTCGTGGGTAAAGCTTGCGCCTCGGCCCACTTAGACACATAGTCTACAGCAACCAGAATGTACTTATTATTATACGAACTAGGAAACGGGCCCATGAAATCTATACCCCAAACATCGAAAATCTCAGAAACTAGAATAAAATTTTGAGGCATTTCATCACGTTTTGAGATATTACCTGTGCGCTGACATTGATCACAAATGTCAACGTACCGTTGGGCGTCTTTGAAAATCGTTGGCCAATAAAACCCGCTTTCCAGCACCTTCTGAGCTGTTCGATTGGCTGCATAATGCCCTCCAGTAGGTCCGCTATGGCAATGCCCTAGAATCTTCGTCGTCTCAGGGGGAGCAACACATCGTCGTATCATCTGGTCTGCACATCGCCTGAACAGATATGGATCTTCCCAAAAGTAATACTTCAAGTCAGAAAAGAATTTCTTCTTTTGCTGACTTGTGTATCCCTTTGGTAGAACCCTCGCAACAAGATAGTTAGCGTAATCTGCAAACCAGGGAGTGTTGTCACTCACCACCTGTATTGAGTAAAGATGCTCGTCTGGGAACCTATCTTGTATCGGCTTTCCGTCCTTGTGGTATATTTCGGACTCCTCCAGTCGAGAGAGGTGGTCCGCCGCTAGGTTCTCCGCACCTTTCTTATCCCGAATCTCAATATCGAACTCTTGCAGTAGTAGGATCCATCTGATCAGCCGTGGCTTGGCGTCGGGCTTTGCTAACAAGTACTTAAGAGCAGAATGGTCAGTAAAAACAATAACTTTGGATAGGATAAGATATGACCTGAACTTGTCGAAAGCAAACACGACAGCCAACAGCTCCTTTTCGGTGGTCGTGTAATTAGCTTGGGCTGCGTCTAGCGTCTTACTCGCGTAATATATCGGCCTGAAATGGTTGTCCTTACGCTGCCCTAGCACGGCTCCAACTGCATAGTCACTAGCATCGCACATTAGTTCAAAGGGCAGCCCCCAGTCAGGGGCGACCATGATAGGTGCTGCGATCAATCGCTCCTTAAGCAAATTAAAGGCATGCAAACATTCATCGTTAAAATCAAACGGAGCATCTTTCTCAAGTAATCTAGACATGGGTCGAGCAATTTTAGAAAAATCCTTAATGAACCTACGATAAAAGCCAGCATGTCCTAGAAAACTCCTAATTGATCTCACGTTCGAGGGGACAGGTAATTTTTCTATTGTCTCTAATTTAGCTCGGTCCACTTCGATTCCTTTAGAGGAAATCTTATGGCCCAGAACTATACCCTCTCGAACCATGAAATGACACTTCTCCCAATTAAGTGCCAAGTTCGTTTCTTCGCAGCGTGCGAGTACAAGCTTCAGATTAGCAAGGCATACATCAAACGACGACCCAAATACCGAAAAATCATCCATAAACACCTCCATTACCTCACCTACCAACTCGTCGAATATTGCCATCATACATCGCTGGAAGGTGGCCGGAGCGTTGCATAGACCGAATGGCATCCTTCGATACGCAAACGTACCGAAGGGACAAGTGAATGTGGTCTTCTCCTGGTCCTCAGGTGCAATGGGAATCTGCAGATATCCTGAAAGACCATCGAGAAAGCAATAAAATGAATGACCAGATAATTTTTCTAGCATTTGATCAATAAATGGTAAGGGGAAATGGTCCTTTCTCGTGGCGTCGTTTAATTTTCTGTAGTCGATGCACACACGCCACCCAGTAACGGTCCTTGTTGGAATCAACTCATTCTTATCGTTAGTGACGACCGTCATTCCTCCCTTCTTCGGGACCACTTGGACCGGACTTACCCAAGCGCTATCTGAGATAGGGTAGATCATCCCCGCGTCTAATAGCTTAATAACCTCTTTCTTCACGACATCTTTCATATTCGGATTGAGTCGCCTTTGACGTTGGGCGACTGGCTTAAACTCGTCCTCCATCAGGATCTTATGCGTACAGTAGCTCGGACTGATCCCTCTGATGTCGGATAACTTCCACGCCAATGCCTTCTTGTGTGCTCTCAACACTTCCAAAAGCTGGCCCTTCTGTCCGTCGTCGAGACTCGATGAAATGATGACTGGTAGCCCTCCATTGTTTCCGAGAAACGCATACTCGAGGTGGTCAGGTAACGGCTTCAACTCTAGGACGGGTGGCTCCTCGACCGAGCTCTTTTCCTTGTCTTCTTCGCTACTCTCGTCGATAGCTATGATGGGCTCGTCGACTTCCTCCCCACACTCGTCAATTGCCAAAATTTGCTGTGTATCCTGCTCGTAGGGGAACTGTGATAGACCTTGTACAGAAAAGAAAAATCATGCTCAATAGCGTCTAAGTAGTAACACTTATCATCATGCTCATTAGTCTTCTTCATCGACTCAGCCATATTGAACGTAACTTTTTCACCGTCTACCGTCAAAGTTAACGTCCCATTTCTAACATCTATCATAGTTTCACCGGTAGCTAAAAATGGTCTACCTAGAATCAATGGAACGTTCTCATCCTCCTCCATATCTAAGATAACAAAGTCGGCGGGAATCACAAATTTACCTACCTTTACTAGGACATCCTCAATAACACCCCTAGGGTATTTTAACGAACGATCAGCTAATTGAAGACTCATCCTAGTGGGTCGTGGTTCACCTAGTCCTAAGCGCTTAAACATGGAATACGGCATTAAATTTATGCTAGCTCCTAGATCAGCTAAAGCGCGTTCAACAACTAAGTCTCCTATAAGACAGGGAATCGTAAAACTCCCTGGGTCTTTGAGCTTCTTCGGCATCTTATTTTGAAGTATCGCCGAGCATTCCCCTCGTAAGCACACCGTGGAAACATGTTCGAGTTTCCTCCTGTTCGTCAATAGGTCCTTCAAGAATTTGGCGAAGCTGGGCATCTGCGTAATGGCTTCAACAAAAGGTAGGTTAATATGCAATTCCTTACACATACCCATAAATTTACCAAATTGTGCCTCGTCTTTGTCCTTCTTCAGTCGAGCCGGGTAAGGAATCTTCGGCTGGTATGGCTTCACCGGCGGCCGCTCGATCTCCTTCGCCTTTTCTTTCTCAGGCTCGACCTTTTCCTTCTCAGCTTCGGCCTTTTCGATATCATCGCCTCTGATCTCCTCCACTTCGGGCTCATCGTGGCTCTCGAAGTTGGCGTTCTCCTTGGTCTTCTTCTTGGCGGGCACTTCTTGCAGTTCTCGTCCATTCCTAAGAGTCACCGCCTTGCAATACTCCTTTGGATTCGGTTCGGTGTAGCTTGGGAGTGAGCCCTGAGGACGCCCCGCCAATTGCTTCGCCATCTGCCCCACCTGTTGCTCCAACTTCTTGAGTGAGGCGTCCGTGTTCTGGGCACGCACGTCGTTCGCCTCCATGTACTCCTCCATCTTCGTCATTCGGCTCTCATGGGCTGCGGTGGTTTGGCTGAAATTGGTGAGGAGTGTCTTCATCATATCCTTCATTTCCCTCATATCCTCAGATCCTCCGGCGGGTGCATTCTGATATTGACGTGGCGCCCCGTTTTGGAAACCGGATGGTCTAGGCTGAAATCCTGGCGGTCCTTGCCCCTGGTGGTTTTGATTCCCATACGCCAAGTTTGGATGTGCTCGAGGCTGGAAGTTTCGATGGCCACCTTGGTAATTGCCCATATAGTCAACGTGTTCCATGGTTTGACATTCCGACGTCTCGTGGGCTGCACCACAATTACCACAATGCGGTATGTAAGGCATCTGTTGCGGTGGTGTGGCGGTCATCGGTGTCATTACAGCATTGACGGTCGGTGGTTGGGCAACTTTTGGTAGTAGCGCATTGATCATCGTCTGAAGTTGAGTTTGCGTCGTGGCAACTTGTTGTTGAAGAGCGTCAAACTTAGCATTCATCGCCGTGTCCTCACTTACTTCGAACACACCTGGCACCCTCATTCTTGTGTTGCCTCGCATGAAGCTGTTCCTTGTATAATCTTCAATTAGGTTCCATGCTTCTGTAGCACTGAGCTTCACAAGTCCTCCGTTTGCGGCCCCGTCTAGCATATGGGCTGTTTGATCATTGAGTGCTTCGTGGAATCGATTAATGATTGCGGCCTTTGTCATTCCATGCTGCGGACATCTCTTTAATAAGGCTTTGTACCTCTCCCAAACTTCGTAGAGGTTCTCCGTGTCCTTCTGATGAAAGAGCGAAATTTCAGTTTTCAACCGAAGTACCTTCGATTGTGGGAAGAAGTAGCCAAGGAAAGCTCCTCGCAGCTCGTCCCAAGTAGTGATAGACCTAGGTGGTAATAGTTCCAACCACTCCTTTGCTTTGTCTTTGAGAGAAAATGGAAATAGCATAAGCTTAATGGTGTCGTTTGGAACTCCATTGATCTTGATAGTGTCCGTAATTGTTAAAAATGCCTTTATGTGTTTGTACGGATCATCTTCAGACCTTCCTTCAAATTGAGCCGTCTGAAATATCATTTGAAGCCACGAATGTTTCAATTCGAAGTTGTTGTTCTCGAAAGGTGGTATCACGATTGCCGATTCCGTACCACCAAGGGTGTCGTGCTTGAGCAAATCTTGCAGTGATTGCTCCTCGTTATTAGCTTCTTGATCTGCCATCTCTTTTGGTGTCCCTGAACTATCAACCGACGTCTCGACGTGAGAAGTGCTTGCCGTGTCCTGAGAACCTTTTGTTGTGTCTTGAGAATAATCAACTAGCTGAAATGAGTTGTCGGACGAAGAACTTCCAATTACTTCCTCCCTTAGTCTTCGTCGCAACGTACGCTCGAAATCCGGAGATGCTTCAATGAGTGGATACGATGGATGATTTCGGGTCATTCACCGTAAAAGTACACCTTGAAGACCAACGAATCTCGTTAGTTAATTAACAAATCACAACCGAGAAAATAATCGCAAATCAAAGAAATTCTGGTAAACTAGAATAAAATAACAAATAAGTGAATGGCTAAATTACCGAACTTAGGTTTTCCTAATATCAAATTATTCCCGGCAACGGCGCCAAAAACTTGATCGCGTGCGTGTATGTTTAAATAAATGTTTGTGCGAGTACGTCAAGTAATAATTAAAACGAATATATTATAACTAGAATCACGCGCGATAGGCAGTGTACCTATCGTTTGTAATATAGCTATAGTGAATATCCGAGTATCGAACACGAGGAATAAATTGATTACTAGTATTGACCTATCGATTCGATATTTAACCTAAATAAAATAACAGGATTTGTTTATACTATGAACTAATTTAACAAAGCAACTTAAAGTATTGGAAGACAAGGAGGCACAACTAGAAATAGTAAGAGTGACTTGAGGTGACAAATATGTGTTCGAGGTTCGAATCCCGAAGGGTATTGTCGGCTAAGGCTACAGAGTATCGCTCCGACGTGATTATCGACTAAATCGCAGTAATTTCCTACCCACTTACGGATTTGCTGTCGCCCTAAACGTTCGTGGGGATCTAAGTTCAGCGATTACTAGATTGCGAGGATCGAGTATTTGCTGTCGCCCTATACTCGAATCCTAACGTCTATAAACGACCTAATCGTTATTTAGCTGTCGCCCTAAACGATATATCACACATTCATATCAACACATAGACATATTGATACGAAGAAACAATATCATAGAGCGATAAAAAGTCGAATACACGTGTTCACGATTATCTTACGCCTTAACTACGACATAACCCAACGTTCATCTATTCCCGAACACACAAGAGGATTAGCTACTCATATTAAACGTCACAACAACGAGATTTAAAGGTAACGAGGATAGAGAACTCATAAAAACTTCCCTAAGAAGTGAATATGGCGTTTTCGAGGTGGAGCTCTCGTTCCTCGATCGTGTGAGCGTAGCTTCGTCGTCGGATCGTCCCTTGAGCTTCTCCGAATCACGGGACTGCTTCTAGTGTTCTTCCTTCTCCTCTTTGCTCTAAATTTTTCGTCCCTATCAAGTTGTTCTTGAGTTGTAAGGAGGGTTCCCCTTTTATCCTTCGAAAATGGGCCAAAACCTTGAAATTTGGCACGTTCACGGCCTCTTAACGGGCCTTCACGGCCGTGACGGCGGCTAAAAACCCTATTTCTTGACTTTCTGGCATGAGTCACGGCTTGTTACATCTGCAGTCACGGCCGTGAATGAATGGAATTTTCCTTCGTTGAGCTCTCTGTCCAGGTTCACGGCCTCGTACATAAATGTTCACGGCCGTGACGTTAAGTCCTTGAGCTACTGCCGTGATTCACGGCTCCTTGCTTGACGCTTCACGGCCGTGAATGTGTACATGTTCCAGATCTTCATATACTGCCCAAGTTCACGGCCCATCGCATGATGTATCACGGCCGTGAAGGTCACTTACTTTTCTCTCTGCCGCTTTTCACGGCTCGTTGCAAAGGTGTTCACGGCCGTGAATATGAACATTGTCGATATCCCACTTTTCTGCCGAGATTCACGGCCTATTGAGGTAAAGCTCACGGCCGTGACTCCTTGTCCGACATCTTCATACTTGGCCAATTTCGCGTCGTTTCCGCCTCGTTTTCGTTCCTTTTCGCTCGATAATCATTCGAAGGTCCTACAATATTTAAATGGGTGTAAATAGAGCCAATAAATGCATAGAATGATCAAAACTTTCCTATTATAACCCAAATAAACATAACAATAAACGTATTAAAATACGTTTATCAGTACCTTCCATCTCGGACTGATTGTTTTCAGCCTCTTCGGCTGTAAGCATGTATACCCGAGCAGGGGCCGTCAGCGGCTTAGTCGGGTTTGCTCCCTGACTTCCAGATGCATTCTCTGGGCACACTACGGAGTAGTGGCCTGCCTTGCCACATTTAAAGCAGGTGGAGTTTTGGGAGAAACAGACGCCAAGATGACGTCGTGCACATTTTGGGCATACGGGTGCATTCGGTTGGGGTTTCCCTTGATTCGGATTTGTTTGTTGAGGTGGTCGAGGGCGGTTTTGAAAATTGGGTTTCACATTCTGAGGAACAAACGGTTCTTCGGGCTATTTCCGTTCCCTTTGGGTCCCTGTTCGAATTTCCTCTTAATCTCCTGGGCTCGTACAATTCGGCTTTCAGCTTGTTCAGCCATCAAGGCTCGTTCCGCTATTTGGGCATACGTAACCCCTTGGAATCCAGCCATGCCAACATCACGGTAAAGTTCTGGCTTCAGGCCCTCCATAAATCGTTCGATCTTCAGTGCATCTGTGCTCACCATGTGAGCAGCAAATCGGGAAAGCTGTTCGAATTTCCTAATATACGCGCCCACCGTCATTGTTCCCTGGCGGAGATTGATGAACTCGTTCATCCTCTGGGCTCGAACGGGAGCAGTAAAATACTTATTTCGGAAGAGTTCTTTGAAACGCTCCCAGGTCATTGTTATCGGATCTTCGAGAGTTAGGATCGTGTCCCACCAGTGGCCGGCGCTTCCCCTTAATAGGTACCCAGCACACAAGGATTTTTCGGTTTCAGGGGTACGGCTATGCTGGAACATAGTTTCTAAGGTTCGGAGCCAATCCTCAGCCGAGGTTGGATCAACAGCATCTTCGAAGGTTGGGGGGTTAAGTTTACGAAATCTTTCCCCGACCATTTCGATTCTGTCGGCCTGAGGGGATCCATTGCTCGATTGCCCGCCAGCGTTTTGTTGCTGAATCAGTTGCTGGATTTGGGCAGATTGTTGGCGGACTAGTTCCGCGAGCTGAAGGATAGTCGCATCCCGACTATCAGTAGAGGCTGCGGGTTCTTTACCTTTATCTGCACCCGCACTATTTTCATTTCTCGTTCTACCCATCGTTCTACTATCCTAACGTTCCTAAGGTCAATAAATCATGTAATACCAGAAATTCATAAAAACAAAAACTTACAGGCAAGGCCGCTTCCGTGCTTTTGAGTGTGTGTACATGGACAGTCTGCAGAACCTATATCCTAAGCTCTGATACCACCTGTGGCGCCCCGCCTTCCACCACTACTTTCTACATTAGTCTACACGACTAATGTCCTAATAACAAAATTGATATTGTAAAATCTGGTGTAAAATTTTTCCTTTTATAAAAAGGAATCGTAACAGTTTCTACAAAATCATCCTGGGTCCTATTTACATAGGAAAGCGCGCATGCGGGTCAAAATAAATTTATCTACTGGGCCTCCACGAGGTCGCATCCATGCACACACTTCCATCTCAAAAGCCCCCGGAAGCTTCAAAAGTTGGCCTCGCCGTGAAAATGATCACGTACCGTGATCGCGGGGTCCTACAACACATAAAAACGTGGAATGAGCTTATAAAGCTCAGTAAGTGAAAACCATGCATGCCATGCACGTGACCTAAATAGCGAAGGCATTCGCGCCAATGCTATTGACCTCTCATATTCTTCTCGTTCTTTTCATTTCATATTTGGGCCCGTTCGGCTTTCAATCTTACTATGTACCATATAGAGCTCAATCCCCTAAGGGTATAAGTGGCAGTACACACACTGGGAGGCTAAACCCGAGTACTCCATCTGTGCGTAATCCTATGGTGCCTTTCAATCCCAATGCGGTACACACTGAGAGGTTACTAGTGCCTTTCAATCCCAGTGTGATCCATACTGAGAGGCTACTAGTGCCTTTCAATCCCAATGCAGTCCCACTGAGAGGCTAACCCGGGCAGACAAATTTCGTTTAACCCTAAGGCGCCTTTCCATCCCAATGCGGTCTGACACGCGGGCGCTTCCCACTGGTAGCTTACTACGAGGTCGCCAACACTCGAGATTCCCTTGGTGCCGCTCATACCCTCGAGTCGCATCCTCCAGGTTGCATCTCCCGGTACGGGGTATTCCCCCTACCTTTCGTGAATCGCCGTGGTAGCATAAAAGAGCCGAGACTCATCACTGAGTCGACACAAATGCCTATATCGGCAAATATGCGTATCGCTTTCAAGCGATCTTATACTCATGCACGCTATCTCACTGACTCTCATACTAGTCGTGCGTGCACGTGATTATGCCATGAAATCATATAAACATGCGTGCAATATTCATAAAATAATTTATGTCATATAAATCACGTAAATTTACATCACATAGAAAACATAGAAGTCACATAAAACCATAAAAGGCACATAGACACATAATTTATACACACAGAATTATGTGTTGTAGTTGCGATTTCCACTTACCTGGTATCCTTAGCTATATCGTAGGGTAAATCACTAATCTTCAAACCCTAAGTATGGAAACATATAAAATTAGGATTTGTTAGTCTAGTTATAATTTCCTGAAATTGGCTTAATTTTGAAAACCCTAGTTTCGACTTTTATAATTTCGAAACCCTAAAATTTAGAATTTAACCTAACCTAAGAAGTACTATTAATATAAATTTCGGCATGATTATGACCTCGACATTGTATAAATCTCGATATAAATTACATGATGGATCTCGATATTATTTACTAAGTTCGATATTTAAACTATACCAAGATCTCGACATCAAAGTTGCATTGGACTTCGAGTTTTAACTAAATACAATAACCTCGATATACATACGTTGACATTATATACACCTAGATTTCGACATAGCTTATGTGTGAAAATACCAATGTCTTTGAACTTATAATTTAATATTATTGCCCTAGATTCTCGATATGGACTTGAGCCCTTATACCAAATATCGAGATATGATAATAATATGCTTTAAGATGTCGAGCTCTTACAACTAAATGTCGATAGTTATTTTCAACACAAATCTCGACATTAGTGTGGCATAAATCTCGATATCCTATATACCTTTCGACATTTCAATGGCTCGACATTTATTCTTTCGATATTATTCTTATAACATCAGCATGGTTTCGAGATTTTAACAAGATTTCGATATAAGATATGAACTGACTTCGACATTGTATTAAAGATGTCGAGGTTATATGAAAACACAGCAAAATGTCGACATAACTCTCGAGTTTTATAAGCTGGAAAATTATATCACTATTCAAAGTATTTTATAAAAATCATCTACCTATCGATCAAACCTCCCTTCTTTTCAAGAACAGTTCGAAGGTCTTATAAACCTTATAAAGACCCATTTTAAGCTGCCTCCTTATCCTTAAGTACGATTCCTATCTTACAGGTCTTTCTAACCACAGCAGTTATCAATCTAAACAACCATATTAGTCTAACTAGTGTTCGAAACCCTAATTTCAGCAATTATCATAATATCGAAATCTACCCTTTAAACTAGAATTTCTACCGTCTGTGGTACATAAAGATTGTATGAGTTTTACTAAATTATGTTAGTATAAAAATTAGACCACCTAAAGTACAAAGGTTATGAGTGCGATTCTTTCTTAACTAGGATTCGTAAGGTGAACTGTTATGATTGCTTGGTTGGCACTTCTCTCGGTTTCTCCTTCTTTTTTGTAGTTGTGTTGTTGTTTATGAGGGTCCTCTTCCCGTTTAAACATTATAATATACAATGTCGATATCTCAAGTTGGGTTGCTCGATATGTTCTATATAAATTCGATATCTAACAGTAGATAATGATTTCGATATATATATATATATATATATATATATATACATGTCTCGACATTTTGACACTACATAAAGATTTCGACATACATAAATCTCGACCTAGTGGTATGCAGAAACTTCGAGACATTACATAATATATGAAGTCAACATTATAATTAAATCTCAACGATTATTTCGACATAATATGTGCCAAACAGATTTCGACATGTTGTTCTAACTTAATGGTGGGGTTTCGAGCTGGATATCGACATCTCAAGCAAAATGTCGAGGTATTATATACAAATTTCAATGGAAAGATCTCGACATCTTAAAACCTCATTTCGACATTCATGCTAGCTTTCGACATCAACTTGACATTCTACCAATATTTTGATTTCGAGCTTTAAGATTTCGTAGCACATAATTAATTCCTCATTTAAAAATTTCCTTAATCCTACGTTCATCACTTAAGTCATAATTCGTAACAACATAAAAATTATAAATCGCAAAACATGAAATCATATGAACACATAAGTCATATAAGAACATAAAAGTATGAAAACATCATATCGCTTAAAGTCCTAATTTCTTATTTAATTAATTCAAAGAAATTTCTAATTTACTGTTAATTAAGTCGTAAATCCCGTGATTAAATTTTACGGGTATTACACCTATTCATGTAATGAACCTCGAAATCCGTTTGTGATATTGACTTCAAAAGTCTATATAATATCTCGACATTTTCTATAGTATCTCGACAATTGAGGTAAGAGCTCGACATTCATTTAAACTCCATGTCGAGATTTAGTTCTGAAAGTTAACTCGAAATTGTGCAGGGTTTAGGAGTCGAAATCTATGTCTAACTCATGTCTTATATCGAGGTCCTTGTATAGTATTAAATGTCGAACTCTTATGTCGAAATCTAACTTACATGCAATTCGAGATTTATGCATACACCATGTCGAAATATAGCCTTCGAGATCCTTGTCGAGATCGACTTTGAAATATTTATTATATGTTATATGATCAGCCTCGAGAACCATGTCTGAAGGAAATTCCAAAACTCATAAATAACTAGGGTTTTTAAATTAAGCCACTTTAGTGAAATTGTAAATAGACTAACAAATCCTAATTTTGTATATTTTGATACTTAGGGTTTGAAGGTTAGCGATTTACAGTACGATATAGCTAAGGATACCAGGTAAGTGGAAATCGCAACTACAACACATAATTTTTATGTGCATGAAATTATGTGTTATGTGTTCTTATGATTTTATGCGACTACTTGCTTATGTGACTTACATGATTTGATGTGATGAAAATTATTATATGAACATGGCACGCATATTCATGGCATGAGCATGTGCACGCACGACTAGTATGAGAGTCGGGGAAATAGCGTGCATGAGTATAAGATCGCTTGAGAGCGATGTATATTTGCCGATATAGGCATTTGTGTCGACTCCATGATGAGTCACGGCTCTTCTATGCTACCACGGCGATTCACGAAGCCGAATTACCTGATTCACGAAAGGTAGGGGGAATACCCCGTAGCGGGAGATGCAACCTGGAGGTTGCGACTCGAGGGTATGAGCGGCACCGAGGGAGCCTCGAGTGTTGGCGACCTCGTAGTAAGCTACCAGCGAGAAGCGCCCGCGTGTCAGACCGCATTGGGATGGAAAGGCGCCTTAGAGTTAAACAAAATTTGTGTGCCCGGGTTAGCCTCTCAATGGGACCGTGGGATTGAAAGGCATTGTTAGCCTCTCAATGGGACTGCATTGGGATTGAAAGGCACTAGTAGCCTCTCAGTGTGCATCACATTGGGATTGAAAGGCACTAGTAGCCTCTCAGTGTGGATCGCATTGGGATTGAAAGGCACTGTTAGCCTCTCAATGGGACTGCATTGGGATTGAAAGGCACCATAGGGATAAGCACAGATTGAGTGAGTACTCGGGTTTAGCCTCCCAGTGTGTGCACTGTCACTTATTCAACCCTTAGGGGTTCGAACTCTATATGGTCCATAGTAAGATTGAAAGCCGAAGGAGCCCAAATATGTTATGAAAGGTCAACAAGAATGTGAGAAAGGTCAGGAAGAATGTGAGAAGTAGATAGCATTGGCGCGGATGCCTTCGCTATTTAGGTCACGTGCATTGCATGCATGATTTTCACTTATTGAGCTTTATAAGCTCATTCCACGTTTTTATGTGTTGTAGGACCCCGCGATCACGGTACGTGATCATTTTCACGGCGAGGCCAACTTTTGAAGCTTCCGGGGGCTTTTGAGATGGAAGTGTGTGCATGGATGCGACCTCGTGGAGGCCCAGTAGATAGATTTCTTTTGACCCGCATGCGCGCTTTCCTATGTAAATAGGACCCAACGATGATTTTGTAGGAACCGTTACGATTCCTTTTTATAAAAGGAAAAATTTTATACGAAATTTCATACGACTTATTTCGTTATTACGACATTAGTCATGTAGACTAGTTAAGAAATAGTTGTGGAAGGCGGGGCTGCCACAGGTGGTATCAGAGCTTAGGATATAGGTCTGCAGACTGTCCATGTATACACACTCAAAAGCACGGAAGCGGCCTTGCCTGTAAGTTTTATGTTTTTACGAATTTCTGGTATTACATGATTTATTGATCTTAGGAACGTTAGGATAGAAGAACGATGGGTAGAACGAGAAATGAAAATAGTGCGGGTGCAGATAAAGGTAAAGAACCCGCAGCCTCTACTGATAGTCGTGATGAGACTATCCTCCAACTCGCGGAACTAGTCCGCCAACAATCTGCCCAAATCCAGCAATTGATCCAGCAACAAAACGCTGGCGGGCAATCAAACAACGGATCTTCTCAGGCTGATAGAATCGAAATGGCGGAGAAAGATTTCGTAAACTTAACCCCCCAACCTTTGAAGATGCTATTGACCCAACCTCGGCTGAGGATTGGCTTCGAACCCTAGAAACTATGTTCCAGCATAGCCGTACCCCTGAAACCGAAAAAGCCTTGTGTGCTGGGTACCTATTAAGGGGAAGCGCCGGCCACTGGTGGGACACGATCCTAACTCTCGAAGATGATAACAATGACCTGGGAGCGTTTCAAATAACTCTTCCGAAATAAGTATTTTACTGCTCCCGTTCGAGCCCAGAGGATGAACGAGTTCATCAATCTCCGCTAGGGAACAATGACGGTGGCGGAGTATATTAGGAAATTCGAACAACTTTCCCGATTTGCTGCTCACATGGTGAGCACAGATGCACTGAAGATCGAACGATTTATGGAGGGCTTGAAGCCAGAACTTTACCGTGATGTTGGCATGGCTGGATTCCAAGGGGTTACTTATGCCCTAATGGCGGAACGAGCGCTGATGGCTGAGCAAGCCGAAATCCGAATTGTACGAGCACATGAAGCAAAAAGGAAGTTCGAACAAGGATCTAAAGAGGACAGAAACAACCTGAAGAAACCGTTCGTTCCTAAGAATGTGAAACCCAACTTTCAAAATCGACCCGGACCACCTCAACAACCAAATCCGAATCAAGGAAGACCACAACCTAATGCACCCGTATGCCCAAAATGTGCACGACGTCATCTTGGCGTCTGTTTCTCCCAAAACTCCACCTGCTTTAAATGTGGCCAGACAGGCCACTACTCCGTAGCCTGCCCGGGAAATGCATCTGGAAGTCAGGGAACGAACCGGGCCAAGCCGCCGACAGCACCCGCTCGGGTATACATGCTTACAGCGGGAGAGGCTGAAAACAATCAGTCCGAGATGGAAGGTACCCTTCTAACAGATTAAACCTCAACATGCATGATTAGTGGACTTAGGAACCACACTCTTTTATATTCACCACTTATGTGGTAAGACTCGGGAATTCTTTTAGCCGACTTGGTTGATACCAGTTCGAGTGTCGACCTGAGTCGTGATCGTAGTAGATAGGCGTTCGAAATAGGAAGCCGAAATCTTTTGCTGTTTTCCTGAAACCAATAATACCGGGGTATATTCCTATGCCCTAATCTTTTGCTCACCCTAAGAAACGTATTTGTTCGATATCAGAGTTGCGCAGCGGAAGCGTGATGGGTACTTAGGATCTTCGATTTCTGCCTAAGTTTATAATTATTCTCGTTAGCTCTTCGAGGTAGTACAGGTTCCACTAACTGGAACAATCTTCATGTTTACTTCACCAGGATTCTATTCCTTTCGATCCTCGGAAAATTATTTGAGATTCCTTGATAATTTCCTAGGGTGAATTTCTATCACCTAACCAAGCTAATTCAACTCCCTACCAATTGTCACCCGAAATTATTCCAGCTGACGGAATTTCGGGGGCGAAATTCTTTTAAGGGGGAGGATGTAATACCCGTAAAATTTAATTACAGGATTTACAATAAAATTTGTGGGGGAGAATATTTAATTAGAGACTGTGAAATTATTAAATAAGGAAATTGGAACTTTGGGTGAAATTCCGATAATACATAATTGTTTTAAACTCGATGTGTGATATGTGTTACGAATTAGGACTTACAGGACTGCATGGAACATATTCTATGATTTTATGCGACTACTTGCTTATGTGCCTAACTGATTTCATGCTATACGTTAACATGACATGTACGAATGGGAAGGTAGACTTTGAATTTAAAGTCCTAGGATGTCGAAATCCTCGAAGCCAAAATAATGAAACCCATAAATCTTTTAAGTGTCAAAACCTTAGAAGCTCGAGATCTTTAAGAACTCGAAACCTTAAATCTCGAAATCAATATTGGAAGAATGTCGAAATTATAAGAGTTCCAAACAATCAGATATCGAAACATTGGGATTCGATTCCTTAGATACAAAGAAAGGTATTTAATATAATGAAATAATATACCATATGAGATAAGAACTAACCAAAAAGAAGTTGATGTCATTTGTTTAATAACACACGTCAACTTAGGGATAAGATAAGACATGAAAACTTCAATTTATTAACACCAAAGCATCGAAAACTCAGAACTAGAAAGGACTAAGAACTTATCGAAGTAAACTAGGAAGGTACGAACTTCTATCGTAGTGTGTATATTTAAATTCATGATTTAGTATATGCAGTACTAATATCACGTCTTATAGAGCACGAGCTAGTAGGAGTGATTATTTGCTAAATTAATGATCTGATATGTGTTATCGTAATCTCATACTTTGAAGAAGTAAAGCATGAAATATTAATTTTAGGGTTTTAATCGAAAGGTCGGATGATTTCATACCAAAAAGATGTTTTTGGGACGATATGATTTCTAGGGTTTTATGAGAAATATTTGAAGTTCATATGATACTTAGACTGTTCTTGAAAGGATGGGTTTTGATCGAAAGTCGCAAGTGATGATATGATTTTTCTAGATTAAAATCTCGAGATCTATCTTGAAAATTGGTGTCGACATTTTGTTATAATTCCAGTATGTAACCTCGACATCTTCCAATGTCGAAATTATTGTGTAACATCTCGACATTTTGCTACAATGTCGAGATATGCCTCGAAATTGTATATGGTTTAAAAACTCGAAATATTCGTTAAAGCAGCTCGAGATCCATCTTAAATTATGTCGAGACCTATTCATGTAATGAACCTCGAAATTCGTTTGTGATATTGACTTCAAAAGTCTATATAATATCTCGACATTTTCTATAGTATCTCGACAATTGAGGTAAGAGCTCGACATTCATTTGAACTCCATGTCGAGATTAGTTCTGAAAGTTAACTCGAAATTGTGCAGGTTTAGGAGTCGAAAACTATGTCTAACTCATGTCTTATATCGAGGTCCTTGTATAGTATTAAATGTCGAACTCTTATGTCGAAATCTAACTTACATGCAATTCGAGATTTATGCATACACCATGTCGAATATAGCCTTCGAGATCCTTGTCGAGATCGACTTTGAAATATTTATTATATGTTATATGATCAGCCTCGAGAACCATGTCTGAAGGAAATTCCAAAACTCATAAATAACTAGGGTTTCTAAATTAAGCCACTTTAGTGAAATTGTAAATAGACTAACAAATCCTAATTTTGTATATTTTGATACTTAGGGTTTGAAGGTTAGCGATTTACAGTACGATATAGCTAAGGATACCAGGTAAGTGGAAATCGCAACTACAACACATAATTTTTATGTGCATGAAATTATGTGTTATGTGTTCTTATGATTTTATGCGACTACCTGCTTATGTGACTTACATGATTTGATGTGATGAAAATTATTATATGAACATGGCACGCATATTCATGGCATGAGCATGTGCACGCACGACTAGTATGAGAGTCAGGGAAATAGCGTGCATGAGTATAAGATCGCTTGAGAGCGATGTATATTTGCCGATATAGGCATTTGTGTCGACTCCATGATGAGTCACGGCTCTTCTATGCTACCACGGCGATTCACGAAGCCGAATTACCTGATTCACGAAAGGTAGGGGGAATTCCCCGTAGCGGGAGATGCAACCTGGAGGATGCGACTCGAGGGTATGAGCGGCACCGAGGGAGCCTCGAGTGTTGGCGACCTCGTAGTAAGCTACCAGCGAGAAGCGCCCGCGTGTCAGACCTCATTGGGATGGAAAGGCGCCTTAGAGTTAAACAAAATTTGTGTGCCCGGGTTAGCCTCTCAATGGGACCACATTGGGATTGAAAGGCATTGTTAGCCACTCAATGGGACTGCATTGGGATTGAAAGGCACTAGTAGCCTCTCAGTGTGCATCACATTGGGATTGAAAGGCACTGGTAGCCTCTCAGTGTGGATCGCATTGGGATTAAAAGGCACTGTTAGCCTCTCAATGGGACTGCATTGGGATTGAAAGGCACCATAGGGATAAGCACAGATTGAGTATTCGGGTTTAGCCTCCCAGTGTGTGCACTGTCACTTATTCAACCCTTAGGGGTTCGAACTCTATATGGTGCATAGTAAGATTGAAAGCCGAAGGAGCCCAAATATGTTATGAAAGGTCAAGAAGAATGTGAGAAAGGTCAGGAAGAATGTGAGAAGTAGATAGCATTGGCACGGATGCCTTCGCTATTTAGGTCACGTGCATTGCATGCATGATTTTCACTTACTGAGCTTTATAAGCTCATTCCACGTTTTTATGTGTTGTAGGACCCCGCGATCACGGTACGTGATCATTTTCACGGCAAGGCCAACTTTTGAAGCTTCCGGGGGCTTTTGAGATGGAAGTGTGTGCATGGATGCGACCTCGTGGAGGCCCAGTAGATAGATTTCTTTTGACCCACATGCGCGCTTTCCTATGTAAATAGGACCCAACGATGATTTTGTAGGAACCGTTACGATTCCTTTTTATAAAAGGAAAAATTTGATACGAAATTTCATACGACGTATTTCTTTATTACGACATTAGTCACGTAGACTAGTTAAGAAATAGTGGTGGAAGGCGGGGCTGCCACAATCGCCAAGTGATGCTTTTATAGGAGCTTCCTGAGGCTAGAAGAGGTTACATCCCGGATTTCCTGGGGGAATGACGTCCTGGGACGATGTACAGTGACAGATAGCTTTGTCAGAGCAGCTTTTCCACAGCAGTCACATCCTGAGCAGCCACTACAGTGGCACGACCCAATCTCTATTTGACACGTGCTTTCCCGCCTCTTCTTCCACTTACACAGTCTTTTCTTTCATTAATGTACCCAGGAACCTTCGTTTTGCCCGGAGGTTACTAGCTGTTCTCTGAGATCCCCGTTGCTCCCAACTGGTACTAGAATGCCCCATTTTAATGGGGCCCCCTTCTTGGGCCTATTTTCTATTCTAATTTCTTTTTTCAGCCAACTTAATTTCTGGGCCGTATCAATATTTGAAATAAATAAAAAACTATTATTTATATGCTATTTAAAAATTATTTCAAGAAAACTATTTCAATAACACAAATTATATATCTATTTTATTAAGGGAGAGCACGTTAGAGTAACTACTCTCCCAATTTGGTGTGTCAATTTTGATGTAAAATTAAGAATTTAGTCCTTTTTTAATTGATTCTAAAAATTAATTTTTTAGTTTACATTTTTCAAAACATACATTTAGAATTTAATCATAATATCATATATTAAATATCAATTCTTCTTTAACTTTAAATAAAACTATACATATGAATCGAGCACACGCATTCGAGTGTGCTTAATATACTAGTAACTAGAAAGCACCTCGTGGTAATCGTTTTCAAGCTCATTTGTTATAACAAAATAATTATCTGTTTTCCATAGATTTCAATGTCCTCCAATATAATTATAAATAAGTTTGAGGAATTTTGTGGCGTTCACCTTATGTGGGCATATGTTGTTTGGCACCGATTCGTGTCATGTCAACAACCCCATCGACGTTTGAGGTTATGTTTTAATAACACTACTTCTTATGTGTCATTGATCAACATCTCGGATGAGTGGCATATTAACGCCTTAATAACACATGTTACGTATTAATGAAATATATCAAAACAAGCCACATCAACATTCGAGATGTTGATCAATGGCACCTAAGAGGTGTTAATTAAACCGACATAACCTCAAATGTCGATGGTGGTTATTGACATGGACACGAATCGGTGCCAAATCAACAGGTGCCCATATAAGGTGAGCACCAGAAATAACATCATTTTTTCCTCTATAAAAATAACTTAAAAGAGGAAACCAGACCAAAGTCAAGGCAAATCGCCCACATGCAAGTAAAGCTAACAAGCCTACAACTTCAAGATTTAATGCTGTGACGAGAGAAACAACAAAAATAAAAATAAAAACCTAAATAGAACAGTTTTTACGAGGTATCTTGATCATTAATGTAATGTATATCCACCAAAAATAACTCCACCTAACAAAGAAGACGCCCACGGCTATAAGCGAGTCAAGTGTAGATAACAAAAGGGTCAATTCGAAATCGGGCCCATTAAGGGTTTGATTTCGAATTCAGGCCCTGTTTGAGAATTTTTAGGTTAAAGGACCCATTTTGTGTGGTGTAAAAAAGTGGTATGAAAGATAGATGTACTGGTATAGAATGATCGTTTTGTGTTACAAACTTTCAACATACTGGTATGTAAGAGCAATGAAGTGGTACCGCAGAAAATAAACTGGTATCAGATGATCATAAACTGGTACCGGATTATGATTTTGTGGTAAGGAATTTCAACATTCTGGTATGTAAGAGCAATGAAATCGTACTGCAGAAAATGAGTCCTTAAAACTAATTTTTTCCCAAGAGGGTCTGAATCCTAAATGATAATTATGGGAGGGCCTGAAATGAAAATGCCCCATAAGAAAACTAGTGTTGGTAATTAATTGGGCAAAAGCTTACAATCGTCCCCAATGTTTACCTTCTAAATCAATTTAGTCGTCGATGTTTCGTGGGAACCAATTTAGTCCTCGATTATCAAAAATGAACCAAATTGTCAGTCGTCAGTCCGAGCGTCAATTTGGACAGAATGCGTCACGTGCGTTGCACATGGAGATCATTAACGACAAAATTCAAAAATAAAAACTAAAAAAAAAAAGAAAATTACTAATAAATTAAATTAAATAAAAATAAATAATAAAATATAGAAATAATAAGTCAAATTCAAATGAAAAGGAAAAAGAGAAGGAAAATACTAAACTAATAAATTAAACATTAAAGAGAAAAAATCCCAAAAAAATTAAAAAAATTAGAGAAAATAAAAACTAACAAATTAACAAATATTTTTTGTTTTGGTTTTGCTTTCGCTGGTTCCTTTTCTTTTTTTCCTTTTTATGATGGTGATGTGCTTTTTTTGCGTTGTTTTCGTGTTTAATTTTTTTTTTTTTTGCTTTTACTGGTTTCTTTTCTTTTGAAACAGTATCGTTATGTCTCGTTTATATATAAAAAAAGATACATGAGTTAAACAATCCAAAAGGTCTTTCCAGCAACAATGCCCAAACTAAAAACAAAGGCCCACCGAACGAGCAAACAAACCAGCTAAAATCAAGAATCTAACAAACCAAATTGTAACACTACTCAAATACTCAACAGGAAAACATAACTTCTAGTACAAAAATGAACTTTAAACTCTATGATGACGATGGCTAGTAAATCTAGATCTGTATAGACTACGTTATTTTCACTGATGAATAGTGGAAACAACACGAGGCAGCTACTTTTTTGGTTGAAGACTGTGTCCCTTCGATTAGTTCCTCAATCCTGAAAAAACTCCAAATTATCCGAAGGAATCCTAACACCAACAATTGAATGAAAGTATTCCAAACAAGAAAATTTGAGGTCTATGAGGAAAGAGCAAAGAGGGAGGAAAGTCCCATAAAAGAGAACAAGCTTCAAGAAGAGGAAGGAAGTCTCACAAAGGAGAAAGCCTTCCACAAGGGAAGAAAATGGCCCCCACAAGAGTAGAAAGACAAAAATTAAAAAAGAAACAAAAGCAAAGAAGGAAAACATGGGTTTACCTCTTTCAACCTCCATTAACGGAAGAAAGTGAAGGGAGCTGTATTATATAAACTATGATAACTAAAATAAAATTGTCATGTATCTCTTACTACAATACATTTATTACATCCTCTTTATATACAATGAGAGAACAATATATGGAAGGTAAAGATTATACAATAAATGTGATAGTCCCTACATGATATAGTTCTTGATTGTTGGGATAACAACCGTTAGGATTTTGGTAGGTCTTATTCGATTGGCATTTATCCGTCTGACATCCCCCCTCAAATTGATGATGGTTGTCAACAAGCATCAATTTGCTTAGGAGATACTCATGGCGTCCAAACGACATGGGTTTCGTGAATAAGTCAGCAATTTGATCCCTTGATGGACATGAATGAGGCGAAGGATTTTATCCTGAACCAACTCTCGGATGTAATGACAATCAACCTCGATGTGTTTGGTACGTTCATGATGAACGGGATTTGTGGCGATGCTGATCGCACTTCTATTATCATCAAAAAGAGCAATAGGTCCCTCACAAGGCACATCAAGCTCAAGAAGAAGACGCCGAAGCCATACAAGTTCCGAACTAACAGAAGACATAGATCGGTATTCTGCTTCAGTTAAAGATATGGATGGCCTCTCTTGTTTCTTACACTTCCACGAAACTGCTGAAGCTCCTAGAAACACAACAACCAGTCTTAAAGTGACGAGTATCGCACCCGGCATAATCAGCATCAGAAAATGACTTAAGATGAAGACCGATGTTGGCCGGAAAAACAGCCCACGATGACTAGTGCCTTTGAGATAACGAATAATCCGATGGAGCGCCGATAGATGATGGCGTTGTGGCTGAGACACGAACTGACTAACAACCTGTACAACAAATGATATATTCAAACCATGCTCGTGGCGCCTGGACCGTAAAGAGATTTGTTAAGTTGCAAACCAAATTTGAATCACCTAGAGAATAGCCGGGAGGACACTCCATGTAAACTGACTCCTTCAAATGTCCGTGGAGAAATGAATTCTTGACATCTAATTGATACAATGGCCATTGTTTGCATGATGCAATAGCAAGAAGAGTTCGAACCGTAGTCATCTTAGCGGCAGGAGCAAACGTTTCTTCGTAATCTATCCCATATTCATGTTTGTATCCTTGAGCAACTAGACGAGCTTTGTATCGATCTAGAGTTCCATCTGACTTGACATTAATTGTGTACACCATTTGTTACCGATTATCGAAGTATTTGAAGCAGCGAGACTATATCCCAAGTATGATTCTCCGGCAAGGCTTCAATTTCCTCATCCATTGCACGTTTCCAACATGCTTATTCTATTGCCTGCTTATATGTGGTAGGAATTTCAACTGAATTTAAATTTTGAAAAGTGTTAACCGGTCAGGTGGCTTACCGAAGTTTGCACGATGAGATCGTTTGGAAGAAGGCAATATAGGTG